>JBBPPA010000302.1:0-26040 GCA_038091735.1 Leccinum pellstonianum | reverse complement strand
AGATTTGGATTTGTCTCGGGAAATACACGTTCGGAGCTGATGGTGCAGGTGTGTGGATGGTCCCAATTTCCAGTCTCCACATTTCGTTCCACCTAAATCCTGGATTTCGCAGGGACCATCGTCTCATCCGCAGATCCTCGTGATTCCCTCCTACAACGGCGTGTATTCCTCACTCCAAAGCGTGGCTGGGAGAGTAGTCCCGATGCGCCTGACGTAGGTATCGAGATAGCAAGACTCGATTGTGGAGCGCAGTAGCCTAGGGAACAAAGAGAACAGTGGGAGATACTCACTGTTAGATAGTCCTGAGGGAACGAACAAGGATAAAGGTATTGCGAGAGGGTGGTGCCTCGAGCAAGAGCTTATGTATGAGAGTGATGGAAGAATAAGTCGAAGACTCGTTATTCTCCTAGAGCGAATGCTCCAGGTATATATACGATACAGAGATGTTTGTATCTATGTACGTATGTCTCCTATAAAAGGGAAATAGAGATAGAACTCTATAGAATGTCAAAGAAGGATGACGAAGTAGTGAGTCATCCGCAGTAAGATACTGTTATCGTCCAATGGCGTTAAAGCCTTATCTATGTGATGAGTAACACGAATAGCATAAGTAAAGATAAAAAGATAAGAGATAAGTGAGTCATATCAGTGAGTCATCATAGTGAATCACGATTGAGTCACGACGTGTCACAACATGTAACGCGTCAGAATCATGGTATGGAATGAAATGAATCCATGATTCTCAACAGTAGGTGAGTAACCGTCCGTCACTGCGACTATATCTCAGATATGGAAACATCGTCTGACCTTTCAACTGTCTTGTTCCAGGTCTACATTTGGCATCCTCGGTGGTGGGAAATATCCGCCTCTGGGAACCTTTGCAGACTATGTCATCGTCGAGCGAGATCAAGCCATTCGTTCGCCAGATCATATCAACAACGTTCATGTGGCTGCATGGCCCCTCGGAGGGCTGACTGCATGGAGGTCCGTCTTGTTGGAAATGTAGTAGTCAATCTACTATCATTCCTAGTGAGACTACCAAGTCCTCACATACGCTATCAAGAGTATAGTCACATCAAAGACTATCTCTAGGATTACAGAATCCACATAGCAGTATCCATGTGATATGTCACGCATGTGACAAGAGTCCTATACGCTATTGGATAGGCTCATCTATCACCCAGAGTGTTATACGCTATTGGTCAGGATCATCTATGATCCGTCACAGTCACACCACGTAACTGAGATACTTATGCTATTGGATGGTGATCCAGATATTACTAATATATTCTTATATACTTACTAATATCCTTCATGAGTTCGTTATGCCATTGGCTAGAACTCTTACATAATCATACAGGAATGTTGTAGAATATTCCATATACCATAACATGTACAAACATGTACTTAGTATATATAGTGGACCATATGTCCATCATGTAGTGTTGTTGCAGTTCTGGTTTCCCACGGGTTTCGAACCAAAACCGGCCGCGGTTACACTGCCACCAAGCCAAACTAAACCCGCGGCAAAATCCAGTTACCCGAACTGAGGCGGAACTGCAGTTCCAGTTCCAAAACCGGTTTGAACCGCAAACCGCTCGTTGTTCGAGCATCCACAGAGCGCCAGGTAGGATTCTGCGCCGCCGAGACGGCTGCACCATCTCCATGTCGCTTCACGCGATCACTTGCACGGCTGCCGCATCAACTTTGTCCGTCGCCACACGTCAACGTTTCAACAGCTGGACATTGCTGCGACCCTGCCGCATCCTGCTCGCCCTCCTGCCAACGCTTCGACCCTATTTCCACGCCGCTAATCTGCCGCAAGCTCGCAAGCTCGCTGCCTCACCGATTCGGTCACTCGAGTGTCGCCGAGTCGCTGAGACTTTTGTCACCCCTTTCGTTGGTTCGTTTCTTTGCATCAATGATTCGTGACTCGTTCTCTGACTGCCGTGATCCAGAACGCTTGCGCGCACCTCGCATCATCCCGATCATCGGCCCTGAGTCAATCAAGTCCTTCAACGCAATCCAGCTCTCGCCGACTACTATTCGTCTTCGTGCGCATACTACGGGCTACTAACTATTGGTTCGTAGATTCCGTTTCTTTACCTTTTCACTACTAACTTCTGAGAGCCGAGAGCTCTTTTATAGGCTCGAGGCCTCACACTTTCGCCGATCCACAGTGGTGGCATACCTGTCATCGCTGTCACCATTCCTATTGTTCGTATGATTGGCTCCGCGATGTATTAATAATCAATCAGAATGTACGGTTGTTGTAACACTTAGTCTCCCTTGTTCATATACCTCCCCTCCCCTTCTGCACATTTTTCGAATTCGAATCCTCTGCACATACGTACTTTAGTCAAGGCCAAAGACGATGCCCTCGCTTATCAGCACCCAACGAGGTTGGCTGGTCCAATCCCCTCTCCGAAACGACTGGATCCTCATTCCTCCCTTAAGTGGCCCGAACGAAGTTGTATCCCCCTCCACTCAAGCTGTCGCCTCAAAACAAGATCAAGCATCAATGGAAAGATGTAAAGAAGCACGAACGGTACGGCGGGGATGCGAAAACATTGGGGAATATCGATGACGAGCATGAGACGATCAAAATAGGTTGGCCACCTCGGCTATTCATCAGTCATCTAACTCAGCTTTTACTCAAGACCGCACGCTCTCGCTCATCGCAAATTTACCGTTAGATACGGTTCAGGTCGGTCGAACAACACAAAGTCCCCTCGTATCAGCTACCAAATGCACTATCTCAACAGGAGATCAAGCCGTTTACGCCTTACAACCTTCAAGACCTATTGGGAGCACTCGGGAAACAGTTCCCCCGAATTCATGTCAAGTAAGTGCAATTGAGACCAATCAACAGGCCGTCGACTGACCTTCGACGTAGGTTGATCTATCTCGACGACGAAGAACGACTCCTGATCATGAACCCTTCTTACGCCCACGAAGCGTTGTTACACGTCCTCAACCACAACATCATGAGATTCACTGATCGTCTGGGTCACGACGAAGTCTTATTCAACCTGCACAGTTGCCTGAATTCGACAATCACGTATACCAAGGCGGATGGGTCGCGAAGGCATGCGATTCCGGACTACCAGCTGGTTCTGGGAAACAACAACTTTGGCGTCGGAGGCACATCGTTGACCCCCAAGTGGATCGGCCAAGTCAGTTTCACGGTCCCCCCCATTCCTACCCGTACACAGCTCAAACAGATCGTGGCTTCCTGCCCCACTTACGATCTCGCTTTTATGGTCACAATCGAGGAATCCCCAAAATGGAAATCCCCCAACAGCAACAACGCTTCTGCAGAGAGACTTCGCTCACAACCCCTCCTCGAGAAAGGCGATTTCATCCCCAGATGCCCCGTGGACGACTTCGGGCGCGTCGTTGTAGAGGGCCTAAACTGGATGTCGATCTCGAAGGTCACCTTCGAGCTGTACCTCCGTCGCCCCGATGGCCATCTACTCGTCGACGCCACCGTTCAAGATGAGTTTTCAGCGGTCGGGGTATACTATATTCTCTTATTTTTTTTACTACAGACTGACGCTTTCACAGAAACTTTACCCTACCATCAACATGCAAGACGTTGATCAATTGCTTCTCAAGGGATCCGAACGCCTCAAGGCCTCACTCATTGCCGAGATGGAAGCGAGCCAGGCCGATGCTCACAATATCGAACAAGTTCGACAGTCGACTGCGGGCCTGACCATTGCGTGGAACCCCGTTCTGCTATCCTTCCGCACGGCTGTGCATGCGGCGGCGTACCAGCGTTATTGCGAGTGGCACACCACACGCAAGCGCAAGCGCTCCATCAAGAACACGTTTTCTCAGAAGAAACCAAGGGGCGGGGGTCGCGGCGGGGGTCGTGGCGGCGCTTCACGCTCGGAGATGTCTCAGTCGCTTTCGGTTGCTCGCTGAAGGGGGAAGATGTCGGGGTATCTTTCCCGGTTCGATTCCTGACAACGTTTGGTCTGTACATAATTACAACTTCCAAGACTGCATGTATTTTGTATGTACATACACCGTACACGTCTCGCTTCGGAATCGTTTATGTAATCGCGTTACACTTTGTACTCAGTTCCCGTAGTACCCGTACCGAATACCTCGCATGTGTTCGCCAAGTCGCACCGCGCTGCCTCGCCTTCGCGTAGTCGTTCCGGGATCACCCTTGAGGGGGTAGAAAAAGTGGGTGGCACCGGTTCTCATTTCTTCGTGGTTTCACTCACTCACATTCCTAGGACCTATGGTACGAAAGTCCAAAGCGCAGTCTGGCGTGGCAATTGCCTCGGATCCCGCTCCTCCGTCCTCTCCACCTCGACGAGGAGGTCGAGCCAAACGGGGTTCAGAGAAAGCGCCAAGAGCACGCCGCGTGCCCATGCGTGGTCGTTCTACGCGCATAGATGATGAAGGCGAGGAGATTGATATCGATGCAGAATTGGCCAAGGAGGGTCTTGAGACCGACGACGACGAAGACGACGACGACGAAGACGACGACGACGAAGACGACGACGACGATGACGACGACCACGGCAATCTTCGAAGGACTCGGTCGAATCTCCCCGTCAATGCACAACCTCTACGAGCGACCGGGGTATATGACCCGTTGCTCGATCCCAGCCAGACTCAAACCACCAAGTCTGCAAGTACGGCCGACGTACAATACTTTTTCGAGCGGACGGCCGAAAGTACCATATGTACACCCTGCAGGTATGCTTTTGTTTCATTACCGTTCAAGGTTCAGACTGAAATAACGCTTTCAAGGGCAATCCATGATGCCGACCCGATCGAATGGGACAAGAGGTATTCTGTACGACGTACGTACATCTACGCAGCAAAATCGGGGAACTCAACACTTCGTGGCCACGTGGATCGTTGGCACATCAACGAATACCTGGAGCTAGTCGAAGCGCGCAACTGGCCGATATGGGTCGATAGCGTTAGGAAGGCTCAGTCACTCGGCTACACGTTGGCTGAATTGCGACATACGGTGGCTGAAGGCGGTTCCCTTGAAGGTCTTCGCACACGGGCATCAGCAACCGGTCAGCAAGAGAGAAGGAACCCTGGTGACGAGGCTCCTTTGCCTCCCTTCTCGAAGGACGAGTTCTATAACCGTCTTATTACCTTCATCGTTTCCGATGACCAGGTATGTCACTCGTCGCACGTAAATTATGACTCGTTGCTCACCTCGTGCAGTCTATCCAAGTTATTGAGCGCAAGGAATTTCGGCAGCTTTTGCTGTTCCTCCGAGAAAATCTCCGTGACTCCGATATTCCGCATCGAACGAGCCTCCGCAACAAGATCGTAGAAACATGGAAGCATTATTTATCATCCCTCCGCAAGGAGTTGGGAGTAAGTAACGTTTTAATGCTTCACTCTATTTGCTCATCCACGTTGCTAGGAGGCACTCGGGCGAATTTCGTTCACATCTGACGCTTGGTCATCGGGCAACAGGGCGGGCTTCCTTGCCGTTACCGCTCATTGGATCGCTGACGACCATCAAAACCACTTGGAGATGCGATCAGCGCTAATCGGCTTTACAAGGATCAAAGGAAAACATGACGGAAACATGTTGGCCCGTACAATACTAGCCCTCCTCGACCGCGTTGGTGCAACATGCAAGGTATCTACATCGTCTCATCACATTCTCACCGAGCTCACTCGTTACTAGGTCGGTCACTTCTCGATGGACAACGCCAGTAACAACGACACGTGCATGCAACATTTGGAGACGTTGTTGTCTGCTCGTGACATCGACTTCCACTCACGCGACCGTCAAATACGTTGCTTCCCGCATATCATTCACATCTGCGTGAAGCACGTTATAGATAGTTTCGTGGGTTCCTTGCCAGAGGAGATCGCGCAAGCGTGGGTTGATGCGTTTCCGAATTCTGCTGATCGCGAACGTTATGCCGCCGCAGTCAAGCACAACCCCATCAAGATGGCTCGCCTCATTGTTATTTCTGTCCGGTCATCAGGACTTCGTCGTGACGAGTTCCTGGACACCATCAAACTGGGCAATTCGAAGAATTGGTTCCAGCCTCCTGGGAGTCCTGTCAAGAAGGTTCCTCAACACGAGTTGAAGCGAGATGCTGACACAAGGTGGGATTCGACCTATGCTATGATGGACCGCCTCATTGAATTGCGCCCGGTGAGCGAATTTAAGTATTCCATGGACCGTAGCTAACCTGTTGTTAGGCCGTTGATTATTTTCTCGCTTTACCCAACCATCGCGACCTCGAGAAACTGAAGCTATCAGAGTCGGAATGGCAAGTCCTCGAGGATTTCCACACGGTTCTCGAAGTAAGTTCTGTGTGTCTACCCGAAAGCGAAGTCATGAACAGTTCCCCAGATTCCGCACGTAGTCCAGCATCGGGTCTCAAGCGAGCGACTGCCCCGCCTTGGACTATCCGTCCCTTACTTCGAGTTATTTATGACGGGATGGGAAGAACTTCGGCACAATCAGCCCCGCCTCAAACCGTGGTTGGACATCGGCCTCGAATGGGCCACCAAGTATTATCGTCGCATGGATGACACCAGCGCTCACGTTGTTGCTATGTGTACGATTTATCTTTGTCGTTATCGCATCGCACAAGCTAATGGATTGTCAGTCATTGAACCCTCTATCCGAATGAGCTGGGTCGAGAAACACTGGGACGAGCATTACATCACAACGGCAAGAGACACCATTCTCAATCTGGTAAGTCCCAACACCGGTACGGTATACCTACGTATGCTAATCATCCGAATCAGATGCGCCAATACCATGTTCGACTACCCCAGGAACCGTCTGCTGCAGAAAACCAACCACGGCTGCTCGAAGACTTCGACGCAATTGCTGTCCGCTTACGCATCAAGGACATGGGAGGGCGAAACACCCCTCGTGAAGTAGTTCATACGGTGGAAGACGAGTATCGATCGTACAGCAAAGGCGCGTTGACGAAACAATGTGACAACCCCTTGAGGTTCTGGGACGTAAGTAAGTTTGCTGCGGGTTCTCGATGACTGACGTTGTCGAATACGTGTAGGCAAACCGCAAAACGTATCCAATCTTGTTTTCTATGGCAATGGACTATTTACCTATACAAGCATCGGCCGTTCCCTGCGAACGAATCTTCTCGTCCAGCGCCGAAACGGACACGAAGAAGCGAAACAGGATCACTCCGATCCTCATGGAAGCCCTGCAAATGCTTAAATACCACTACAAGAAGCATCGGTTGGATTTCTCGCATGAGACAGCTCTCAACCAGTGGGAGGTCATGGACGACCCGGAAGGACCTCTAGATGCGGAGCGGACCGGGCTTCAGGGCGAGGAAGTGAGGGAAGCAATCGACAAGCTCATCAAGGACATGGATGACGAAGAATTTGCCATTGCGGAACTCATGTAGTACTCTATGTTACTTATCGTACCGCGTCGCGACGCGTGTTGTTTACTGCAATCTGTTTCTCACGCCGATTCCTGAAGGCGTATGTTCAACGTTCAACGTTCTCGGCTTGCTAAGTCCCAGTATTCTTAATCCCTGTTGTACAATTGCTTTCGACGTCAATGACTCTCTTCTGTGACGACTATCGCTTCAAACTGGAGGAACGAATCGGCTCTGGGGCGTCTGGTAAGTTGTAACGAATTTGAGTCTTTGCACGGATAGCTCGAGGCTAACGGTTCCTGCCACGACGGCGACGCAGGGACTGTTTTTCGTGCTTCCGCTTCTACTGGCACCCACCGCGAACTTGCCATCAAGCTGTGCGACGCAAGTCTCAACAATCGTTCGCTGGACCACGAATACCGCGTCCTCTCGCAGTTACGTGGAATTGCTGGGATTCCCCAGCCCGTCTGGTTCGGCTTAGAATCCGGGCGCCACGTACTTGTCCTCAATTACCTTGGTCGGTCGCTCGAAGATGTTTTTGATATGTGTGGGCGGACTTTTTCGGTTGGAACTGTATGTATGATTGCTGATCGATTGGTACGTTTCTTTCTTTTTTTCTTTGTTCAGATCATATATTGATTACTCCCATAGCTTACCCATCTCGAGGCTATCCATTCGCGCAATTTCCTCCATTGCGACATCAAGCCCACTAATATTCTCATCGGCGATATCACGCGGGACGATGAGTTGTATCTTGCTGATTTCAGTGTCGCGCATCGGTACCGCGACTCTGGTACCCACATCCACATCCCATTCCATCAAGGTCTCCCCTTTGTCGGCACACCGGCATTCGCATCTATCAACAGCCACGTCGGCAACGAACTCAGCCGCAGGGACGACTTGGAGTCGCTGTCGTACTTGCTCGTCTATCTTCTTCGTGGATCGCTGCCGTGGTCGGACGGGACTCCAAGACGCAAAAGCACCATCCTTCAGATGAAGGAATCGTTTCTGATTGATGGAATGTGTAAGACCCTACCAGACGAATTCTCGACATTCTTAGATTACTCCCGCTCGCTCACGTTCACCGCAAAGCCCGACTACGGGTATATTCGATCACTATTCCACGACCTACGGACTACGCTAGGCGGCAACCATCAACTCGACTGGCAAGGACTCGGACTCCCTCTCGCCCTGGATCGTGCTACAAACGCACCGCACGCTACCCCCGCAAAAGGGACTCGTTTGATAGAACGAACGAAGGGTTCGTTGAAAACACCGAAGAGGTATGCTCCAGCCATTAATGTTTTTCGTAAAATCTACTAACGCCTCGTTCCCTAGCGAGCGCCCCGTTAGACAGTGCCGCCTGGGCAGTCTCCCTTCCGGCGACTCTCGAACCCCAGGCTGTCGCACTGCAGCTTTAGCAAGAGCTGCCAAACAGGGTCATCACACACGGGCGCAACCATTGGCAGGCTAGTCGGGGGGACGTGTTTGATGAGATGCCGTGGGTCACCGGTCACCACTGACTCACCGGATGGAGTCTGTGGTGATCGCGTATCGCGTGGTGATATATGTGTGCTACTTGTAGATATTTTGTTTGTATTCACTGTACGGACTTGCCATCGGTCTGAACCGGTCTTGAACCGGTCTGAACCGGTCTGAACCGATTATCGGTTTAAGTTAGTCGGAACTGAGACCAAACCGGGTGAGACCGGAACTACAGTTAATTGGCAGCTCGGTTGGGTTATGTAAACTAAAATATCTCGGAACCAATGGGAACCGGAACTGGTTCGTGGTTGACCGGACTGTGGCAACACTATGTCCATGTAATATTAAGGACTTCTGCACTCACAGAAGGATAACCCTGAGTCTACACAAGACTGCTTAATATATCGTCTATGTTCTATGAACATACCTTCCATTAAGTTGGTAAAGGGTAAGACTTGATATATAAGTACCTATGAGAGTGAGACACTACTCTGTCTACAACTCACTATAATCAAATGAATAGACACTAGGTCTCACGACCTAGGATCATGCATATCAGGCTGATACCTGTATGATGATCACTTACCTGCTTATAAGGTTAGGCAGAGAAGGTAGTGATGGTGATTCAGTACACCAGCCTACCATACCCAACAAGTGATCACCGTCACCTGTGACACTTGTGGGATGTCAGTATTCCATGGTCTAACCAACCATGTGATTACCTACATAGGTGCTTGCTGTGCTCCACGGGGCTCTCACAGCTTGAGACACTATTGTGTAGAGCTCATAGTGTTGAGGAACACACTATGAATGTTTCCTACTACGCTGACTAGTAGAGACCTACTCCTATGTCCCTATGAATGTTACAAGCTCTCCTACACATGACTCGAAACTTACGTCCAGACATGTTGTATTAGAGACACACGAGTATATATAGAGAGATAGAAGTATTAGCTACGCTCATAACTGAGTTGAGCTTCCTATCAGTGCTAGCTTCCTCCGGTGAATAACTCTACCTCGGTCACTGTATTAATAGCACGAAGTTCAATACGTCTTGCGACAATGGTTACGGGTCGAATCTCCACTTGCTCATCTTCATCTCGTTTCACAGAGCTGTCGTCATTAATGCCCGTGTCACCCGAGGTCAGAACGTCCTGATCACAGGTATCGGCGGTGGTGTCGCCCGCATTGTCCTTCAGTCCTGTCTCACCATGGCGCCAGAGTGTTCATCACAGAAAGCGATCGCAGTCGGCACGACCGCCGGTGTCAACTACAAGTCGAGTGCGTGCTTTCGTCATTTCTTCTTTCCTTGCTATCAAGTTTGCCCCTCCCTCCCATCTGCCCTTCCTTTCTCTCACCTGCATTCCCTTTTGACACAGTGCATCGACATTTGGAACAGCAGACTGGCCGGAGCGGCTCACCAAGTCGCTCGCGAAGCAGTGAGATGGCTCCACCTTACTCAATGCCATCATAGACTCCGGCGGAGGCGATATCTTGGGACAGGTCAACAGAGTGCTGAAGCCCGGCGGAAAATTTGTCGTCTATAGCATGTGTGTGTCATATTGTGCTTATTTCTTCTTATTCCTCTCCCTCTCACATTCATTTAAACACTCCATCTCCGTCTAGAACTTCCAACCCCATTGTGAAGTTCACAATGCGTGAAGTACTTCGGAAGCAGCACAAGCTCATTGGTGTGTATAGTTTGTGTCTGTCTATGTCCAAAGGGGTTGTGTTGACATGGAGGAACAAAAGGATTGACAATGGGATCACATCAAGATCTCATTGACGCGACAAGGTTCATGGCAGAACATACTATCGTCCCTGTGGTGTCTTGTGTGCTGGAGGGCCTGGGGTCTGCTGAACAGGGGTTCGAGCTCATGAAGCATGGAAATCAGTTTGGCAAAATCGTCATTCGGATGGACAAGTGGAAAGGCTACAATGTGACTGTAGTTCTCTGTGCCCCCGTGAGCCCATTCAATTGGGTGAATATGACTCTGAGGATCACTGGCAGTTTGTTTGCAAGACTCTGGAACACCGACACGATTCTTGTTCTTTGATCGATGCATATATCCAACACTTCCAGCCAAGGATTGAGGTAGAACTTGATGGAAATATCTCGATTTCGCCTACTCACGCTGAAGCTTCCGAGGCATCTCTACCTGATTCTGAGACTCGGAGTGACTCAGACCTATCTGCTTCTTCGGCATCCTCGATGGGCGGCCTCATTGCAGGACATCATGGCACAAAGATTTTTATACCAGATCTTGTTGTTGTGAAGGTATGCAACACATGACCAGTCTTTTCTGGTTGTCGAGATAAAGGTTGTAGCACCATCTATCCCATTAAAAAGGCTTGGAACGACTTCTCAGCTGTACGATCATATGTCACAGATTGCTTTTTATGTATTTTCTGTACTGATGAGTATTTGGGAGGCACATGCACGGAGGCGATCACGCGTCAAATAAGAGATATTTCACGCATAGTCAGACCTCGAGTTTGAAAACCAACCCGGAAACCCGGAATTGAGTTGTGCGATGTGATCCACAACATTGACATAAGATCGCGACTCCTTTGCCAGCTGCGATAAATCGCGTAAAACGGTACACATAGTAATATTCTGGGACACAAAATATTCAAGGCTCCTCGTAAGACATGCCCGAGACGCAGCATCAAAAAGACTCACACGAGAACCACATAGGGATACACATCCGATAAACTCAAATTCACAATCTTCACATATCAAACGATGACAATTCAACATATTTGCGAATGATGTTACAAATTTTTCAGGGCTTTCAAAAGCAGGGATTAACGATGGACAACAGTTCAACGAGTTTTCCAACGATGTTACAGATATTTCACGCGTTTCAGAAGCAGAGTTAAACGGTGCACAGGGTTCAACATAAAATAATTTGCCAGTTGACCTGCAATCTGTCAGTGACGAAAAATGTAGATTGAAAGTGTCGCTCACATTGTAGAATCCGTACGTTGTTCAATGCAACTTTGAGGGGCGTTCACAGCGACGATAAGGGGCAATAGATGATGACAAATAATCTCTATTTAGTAAAAACTTCGCACGGGTCCGTTTGCTTGGAGTGGTGCCATTTGAGAAAATTACAAACCCTCCTCCACTTCGTGGGAGTCAGGGATCATGCCAGCTTGAAGAATCTTGTCTGATTTGAAGTTTGCTACTATATGTCTCCATCTATGTCTTTTCTAGATATCCTTCACTTATGAGGAACCATATTGGACAGAAATATAAGCTTTTCTTTGATCCATCTCTAGATTTGAATTGAGTGAAGAACTTTGTGACCTTGACTTTCATATACCACTTTCCATCTTGGACATGTGACATTTGATGAGTTAGTAAAGACTTGAGCACTTGAGCATTTAAGCATGAACTTTGCAACATATCTATCTCCCTTTTGCATGTAACCACAGCATTGGTTTTTTGTGATGAACATGATACAATTTCTGGTCTGAAATGGGAAGGAGAGTGAGCAATGTGTATTAGTGGCAGCAGCCTAGGAGATCTTAGCTGCCAGTAAGTTTTGTCTTGGGCCTCCAACAGATATGAATTCCTCAACTTCTCATTGTCCCTCTCTGCAGCTGTTCTGGGAGATTGCACTCCTTTGAGCCAAACAAATTGAAACAACCGGAGTCACACACTGGTACCATCAAGTTCCTTCACTTCTGACAATGTCTCCATCTATTGCTTGCGAGTGCCACCCAGAATACTACTTCAAGAATGGGACAGTTACTTTTTTGATTCAAATAATTTGCCTGTAATTCAGAGAACCCCATCATCCTTCATGGCATCATCCAATGTGAATTTGACTATTTTTTGACCTTTTTATTTGGTGAGTGAGTGCCATGTTTAATTACTTTGAAGTAACCGTAATTTTGGGATGTCAGAGACAGTCAGTTCAGTACACATTTAAGCCCTCACTGAAGCTATCTCGGCATAATTGTACTTTGTAATTTAATGTTGTGAAATCTCCCTAGTGTACACTCTAAGTGATAAACATGTTTTGGAAAAGATGTGATTTCGGCATGTTTGGCTGACTGACTATATAAGGTGCTGCAATATCACTCTGGTACATAAGGGAATATGAATTCTGCTTGCCGGAAGAGACAGATCACTCCAGTATTGAACTGACATGCGGAAACAATGTTTCATTACATAAAGTTAGGTAAAAATGCTCTCTAGTATGAAGCAACTTGGGTTGAATCTATCAATAGTCAGCGGTGAAAGGTTGTCCATCAGAAAACAAGGAATCCAGCTATCAAATTAATAGGAAATAAGAATTCTGCTTGCCAGAAGGCAAATATTTCTTGTTTACATTCATTTTTTGAAATGCAGATGACCTTTCACCACTGTCAGTACTAGAGTCAGCCTTGCCGGTCAGTAGGAGTGATATTCCGGCATGATTGGCAGTCACTCAGGGTCCTATAGAGGCCCTCCTCGCTGCTATCTTGGCATAATTGGACACTATGATTCAGTTTGATTAAATTCCACTAATATGTATTCAGTTATCTACATGCAATTCTTACTTTGGCAGAGGAATGTATGTGTAGGAGTGATGTTCCGGTATGTTTGGCAGTCACTAGAGATCCCATGGAGTCCCTGCTTGCTGCTATCTTGTCATAATTGGACACTGTGATTCCATTTGATTCCATTCCACTAATATGTATTATTTTATAAAACTGAATCATACTGCTATCAGCACTGTCAGTAGTATGGATACTCACTCAATGAAGATCCACTCAATATACTCTGACACTGCTCATACTAGCAGTAGTGGCGGCGCTTGATCCAAGAAAAGAGAAAGGGAGCAAGGGAAAAAGGAGTTGAAAGACGCGTAAGCGCAAGAAGCAAAGTCGCAACACTTACAAATTAAACAAATGATGAGTCTATGTCATATTTTAGTATTCCCTGGTATCAAGGTGTGATGTGATCATGCTATTAGAACATCAACTACATTTTTGTGGGGTAGATGGCTACAATATATTGAAACATAGCACGATGTGGTGTACATATGGATCACATCAATCCTATCTAATCATATTTGTGTGGATAAAATATGCTCGCACACACGTGAGCACATCTGAACTGTTTTGGTCATACCCAAATTCCAATTCTCACTGGGACTCAACCTCAACCTCAATATCCTGTCTGTTCACTGGGCTACAGGATGTATGTTATTCTTAATTAAACCTACAGTAATTTTAAATAGTGTCTTTCTCTTTGCATGCATAGGTATGTTCAGCACTCAACTCTATTTACCTACCAATGTCACTCTCTACCAGTCGATCCTTGCCATGCTAACACATACAGAAATACCTTTCTTGTTCCACTCATTTTTGCCTTCAAGATTCTGATGCCATTTATACCTCACACTATAGCCTCAAACACAATGTTGTTCTGGTGGCGACTTGTGATTTGTTCGTGAATCAAACCTACCAAATGCAGGGTGTTCATATTATGTGGTATGTTTTTTTGCTTGCTCACCATCCATAGTAGTATAACTCCATTCCATCCTGTATTAGTGTCAATAGTGTTTGAAAGTCCAGTTGCACAACTGGTAAAAGACCGGCAACTGGACCAGACCAACACTGGTTGCAATGGAATCATGATTGCCGGTTGCGCCCACTGAGTGACTTTGAATTTTTGTCAGTCCAGTTGCCTGAATTTAAGAAATTTCAAAAAACCAGTCCAAAACCAGTTGCAACTGGTTCAGCTATGGTACCCCTGGGATGCCCATATATGGGGGCATCTCCCGTAAATGTCCCACATCTTTATGATTTAAATTGAAATTTATATCCTGTAATCTATGTTTTGACTTGAGATGGAGTATATTTTGACCGGTATCTGGCTGATGCGCACGATCTATAGCTGGGACTGTAGCTACATGTATCTCCTAAATATAGTTCACTGCCGTTGAAGCACCAATGTCATGTGATTGATTGTGATCTACCGATCAATGAACTCGAAATTTGATGTTTCGCTCAAAAATGCTCATATCTCCTCTGGATGTTATCCAATTTATGTAAATATTAGCTCCAATGAAAGGTACAATTCTGTACTACCCCAGACACAGCCATTGCTAAGTGTAAAAGTCACACGCCAGCGATCACGAGACTGGTTTCTCAAAACTCCAGTTGCAACCAGTTTGAAAGTGGTGTGCAAATTCCATTCCAGACTGGTTGCCATTGGTTCTGGTCTGGTCCGGGATGATTTTGGAGCACCATGCAACCAGTTTCAGTCCTGTTGCCTTGCAAGAAGGTCAAAAAACTGAACTGGACCGGACTTTTAATCACTAAGTGTCATATCCACAAGTGACCACAACTGGTATTGGTGGGGTGATGGGCTTGGCAATAGTCCAAAAGTGATATCTCCAACTGTCACACAATCTGGTGAGTACAGTTTGACCAATTGCTATGATTCTGTTGTCATTGACTTGCCTTTCTATAGCTGTCTTGAATGGACCTCAAGCAGAGGCAAGCATCCTCACAGAAGGAAAGATGGGCACTTGTCAGGTCACACAAGTGGCCCATTTACGCTGATGTCGCATGTGCAGGAAGCACTGCCAATCAGCTGGTGTATGTATTTGCGACAGACATTTCATTGCTATGGAGACATCTTTAAGTGGCCTGGTTTCCGTTCCATCGACTGTACAAGCACTTTCTGGTTTACCATCCCCAATCCTGCTCCCAGTCCCTGCTGAAAACAGTACAGCCACATTATCTGTTGCCGATGCCAGTGCAGCACAGTTGTCCATGCATGCTATCAGGTCTCCTTCATTGTCCCAGATTGATCCTTCACTCCTATTGAACTCTGACTTAAGCCACTGTCATACTAGCCCTTCAAGTTCACCTTCACCTTCAAGTTCCTACTCCCCTCCTATAGTTGAGTCACTATTTATGCCTACCAGTACACTCCAGCCAGTACCTTCTCCTTTGCCATCCCAATCCGAGGCCTCAACTTCTCAATCTCAAATCACTCTGTTGGATACCTCAGCTAAACTCCACTACATTATCCACCTAATGCCATTCTTGACTGACCTCCGAGTCATCGAAGCCACACATCTGCACACTGAGCAGAAGTGTCAAAAGGATGCAGAAAATCTTGAGCATTGCAAGCAGGCATTGAATACATCATCACTTTTTTTTTTTTCTTGAGGACAATGTAGAGCCTACTTCCATGATGTTTCAAGGTGTTAGCCATCCATATTTCAAGTTTATGAAAGCTGTCCTTGTTGATTAGGAGTTGGCCCAAGCTGATGAAGAACTCCCTTCACCAATTTACTACTTCAACCCTGACCTTGATTATTGGACCAGAATGAAGGTGGACAGCACCATTGTCATCACCTCCTCTGGGCAACAACTATTTTTCAAATCAGTGGGTGTCAAGTCTGTAGGCCTAGCTTTGACTACTTGAATGGTTGGGTGCAACATCTTCACAAGACCCACCAAACTTTTGCATGACACTTACCAAAGAGTGCCGACAATTTAAATGCAAATTGATTGAAAAACAGATTGAGTCACAACCACATCTTTCTAGTCAGCATCAGTCTCACACACCCAGGCTGCCCCAGTCTGAGTCTTTAGGCAGAAGATTATGCATCTACAGTTGTTGGTGATCCTACTCCTCAATGCCACTCTTGGATCTAAAATGCCCATTGCTGAGTCCTGACAAGCCTGAGGACAAAGGTGCCATAGAATCGTAAAGAATGATGAGAAATGAGTAGGTAATCCACACCATATATTACAAAGAAGCTGTAGATGACTAATCATACAAGAAAGAGAAGACAAGCCAATGAAATCATATCAACAAGACACGAGAAAAGAGAAGAAAGAAATGGGGGTCCTCTAAAGATCATAACACCCTCCACCAACACAATGGCAACAATCTCTAGCACCATTGATAACATTCCTACATGTGGTGAATGCACCAGGCAATCTCATGGACCAATTTGCCATGATGGTAAGATTCCCAGGTTCATAACAAAAGAACCATTTACAGAATCTGATTATGGTAAGCAGAGGGCAATGTTCTCCTGGGGAAACCCTTTCCAGGCAGAGCACAACCTCCATGCTGTCTATGAATATATCAAATGGCTCAAAATTGAGAATACTTAGTTGGTGACCAAATGGGATATGTAAGGTAGGCCTTTTATCACAGATTGTACTAACCAACCTGTACTATTTCTAGGGACATACTTAACAAGAACCCTGGGCCAGTCATTGATCCCATTTTGACTGTCCCCACACACATCTCTTATCTAGGAATTTATCAAGATAGCTGACTCAATGTGGAGCACAGTAGCCTAGGAGGGAACTAAGAGAACACTCACTGTTTATAATTCTAAGGGAACAAACAAGGATAAGAGTATTGTGAGAGTGTAGTGACTCAAGCAAATAGCTTGTATGAGAATGAGATGGAAGAATAAGTGGAAGACTCATTATTGTCCTAGAGCAAATGCTCCAGGTTTATATACAATACAGAGATGTTTGTATCTATGTACATATGTCTCCTATAAAAGGGAAATAGAGATAGAATTCTATGGAAGGTCATGGAAGGATGACAAAGTCATGAGTCATCCACAGTAAGATACTGCTATTGTCCAATGGTGTTAAAGTCTTATCTATGTGATGAGTAACACAAATAGTGTAAGTAAAGATAAGAAAGATAAGTGAGTCATATCTGTGAGTCATAATGATGAGTCACAATTGAGTCACAATGTGGAACAATGTGGAACACATCAGGAATCATGGTATGGATCGAAATGAATCCATGATTCTCAATAGAATTAAGTTCTGGAATTCCAAGAACTTCAACAAGTGGCTCTTATCACTCGAAGGGCAGGTTGTGGTCAGAGGTACAGTCCCTTACCTCGAGGAGGAGAATGGTATATTTGTAGGTGCAAGTCATGTCAAGGCAATCAAGAGCTTCATGAGGAGTGCCTACACTGAGCTTGCTAACACAAAGCATGCCCCACAAGTTTGAGAGAAACTTGACACTTCAACAAAACAGCAGTTCCACGAGTCTATAGAAAAGGTTCCTCTCGACACATGATCTGTCTGCCTGTGAGGGTTCTATATGGGTATGTGTGTGGCCTCTGGATATACATACCTATACCCACACACACACTGTGGGTACCTGGTACTAAATTAATTGTACTACAATTAAGTAGTATCAAGGTGATTTTTACAAAACCATGTTATAGTTCTGTTGGCATGGGAACAGCACTTTATGGTGGCTGTATCCAGTCTGGCATAGACTCCCAGCATTCCATCACAACAATAATTGTGTGATACCATCTATCTGGCCAAGATATGGTCCATCACAGTTGGCATGTTATTTTGGATGGTATGTGTTTCAGTTTGATTGTATATAGACTAAGTGTATAATAAAAAATACTAGGTGAATATATGTCTAATAGATCTAAAATATCTTGAATAGTTGATATTTTGATATTTGCAATATTATTGTTGTCTCTGATCTCTGTCAAGAGTACATGCTGGTCACTCACATCATATATGTAGTGTTTAAGTTCAAGTTCACTGTGATCAGAGTCCATTGCCTAGTTGCCTCTAGTGGAAATATAGGAAACCAGTTGCAATTGGTGGCAATATAGACTCAATATCAATATCCACATATTCATATTATATTTCATGTCTGACGAGCAGTCAAAACACTCTGCAGGTCAATTTACAAATATCCCAAAATGATGTCTCATCCGTAACTAAGCATATCATGGCCAGACATGGACCAAATCATAGGAGTCAGTAACATACTTGGTACAGCCACCTCTAAACCTGGCTATGATGACTCAATCCTGTACAAACTGGTTTCAGTCACACTCCATCAAAACTATCCATAAGTGGTATGCCCCATGTTACCCATGGGTTTACCCATGCAGAACCCTACTGCCTGTTGCCATATGAAAAGTGTTTCTGTTATGATTTGTTAGACCCTTTTCCTTTCCCTTCTCTATATGATGTTCTTCTTCTATCATATTCATCTCTCTCTCTTCTTTCTCAAAAGACCTCTGTCTGTACTCTATACTTAATAGCTTTCTTGACTACATCATTCTTTATCATTCTATGACACCATTTCAAACTACAAATCAATGTCACTTACATACTTTGCTCACCTTTTATTTTAAACCAATATCAATTGATATCACTTCTTCTTCTTAACTTTGACTTCCTTGAATATCCTAGATATGTCTCAGAAATACAACCCTATTCTTGAATTCTCTTTTCAAAAGTTATTGTTCCACTCATGAGTGAATGCTCCCTCATAGAATTTGTCTAAAAGAACCTAGTAGTTGTTTTACTACTCGAATGACATTGATCCCCTGTGCCTCATGTTTCCTCAACCACTTGATCCCACATCCTTCAAGTGTTTGTAATTCTTAAACCCTCAGCCATAACCCAAGACCTTTTTCTCAAGGCTATGTTTGACCTCACCTAGAGGCCAAGTGTAACAGTTTCTGCCATTCATTCCATTTGTTTTTGCTGCTCATCTTGACTTTTTCAGCCTCCACCACCTTCTGTTTGTTTTCCACCACCCAGTAATAACAAGTATCTTGGCATCATGTTCCCCAGTAGCCTTGCTTTTTTTCCCCTCCTGAGCCAGTCTGTTTCTTTTCTTCTTGTGCAGCTAACTAACCCCTTACTTGATGTGGTAGATTAATTGTAGTACCATAGCCAATTGTGTACAGATCAAGTTGGCTTGTATGGCTTCTTCATGGAAATGGAACTGATGAAGTGATAGGATTTCTCTACCAGGATTTGAGTGACTCTGCTCTGTTTAATAGGTCATGTTTGCATTTACATGTTGGCAACACTGGTACTGGAACAAAATCAGGAAGTGGATCATCAGAGGTAAGCTGGGCACCTTGAACAAGAAAGGCATCTGATGTTGCCAGTGTTCCAGTATCATTTGCAGAGTTGTGCAGGGATGTATGTTGTTCTTGGTCTTCTGTTGATAATTTTTGCAACTACTGCCTGCTCTGTTCTATACTAAGATGCTGCATCGGACTGGAGAAACTTGTTGATGTTGACGCTGGCAACTCTGGCCAGGTAGGAATGGCCAGTGTCCTGAAGCTGTAGACATTAGTGCACATGAATGGTGAACATTGAATGTACTTATGTGCGGTACTAGCAAATCGCACAGAAATACAGCCTCTGTAGATGTCCCAGGGTCGTAGTTCATTGCTGGATCAACCTTGAAGGGAACTGTGATAACGTCAGCGGGCTGGGAGACCGGTCAGACAGAGTACTCACAACCATCAATGCGAAAGCTCTTGTCAGGATACTCACGGTGGAACACAATGGCGATACCGACAAGATGTCAAATTGTTTCCCGAGGCACTTGGAGCTTGTTGTTGGCAATGGAAACGAGTGAACATGGGTTGTTGAGGATGTGATTGCCAATCAGAATGACACTATCCATCCCTACCATAATCCACCTGTTGGTGAAGGTTTGAAACAGGTTGAACAAGTGATCTTAAAGTTAAGTTAGTTTAATTGCATAAGTGAACGGCATTAGTAACTTACTAATCAACAAGACTGCAAAAAGTCTGGATTGACTGGAATGTACTGGATTGACTGGAGCAATTTAATTCATTAAATTATTCAAAAAGAATGGAATTTCACAAATGATTCCAGAAGTTTAATGTATCATTCCCTCAGTGTTTTCATTATTCTAGTTGTTCTAGTAATCTAGTCAGCAAATTATATAGTCAATCTGGTACTTTCATTAATTTCAATAGGCTAGTAATGAAGTTATCAATCTTTTACAATGTTATTAGTAATCTAGTGGTATGAATCAGTGTGGAAACAACTCAGACCAGACTAGGTTGTGGTAATGGCATGTGGCCTTCAAGCAAAGTCTTGAGGCTTGGTGCCATTTTATCTCTGGTTATAGTTCTCAGATTGAAAGGCCAAACACCAGTGACATGAAAGGTAGCTTCACAAAGGGAGACCATAAAAAGTTTGTCTTGGTAATTTTCTGTGTAGATTCTGATTCAAATTTTGATCTCTTTCCCATGTCCAGAACTGTTTCAGTGGTCTAAAGACCACAATGTCAAGTCCTTGATATATGTGTTGCATGTACCAGATGTTTTTGTTTTTGTCATGCACATTGGCAGGGATTGGAAATACAACATTATCCACCCATGGTTGAGGGAAGTCCTGGGTAACTCCACCCAAGATACAAACATGAGATGTGCAAGTGTTTGGGAAAGGAAAGTGTGGACAACAGAATTTGTGAAACAGATGGTTTCACCAGATGAAAACTTGTGCCAATAGAAATATCCAGATGCTGGTTGCTACGTGAGGTTGCAGGCATGCTTGTATAAGGTGGACAAGTGGAACAAAAATGACTAGATTGTAGATCATGTTTTCTGCAAGTATGAGTATCTGACAGTCCAAACTAGCAGGCAACAACCATTTAAATCAATAGAAATAAAGAAAAATTCACCTTGTCAAAGACCAATTGGTGGAACAATGCATCTGGTGCAGCATCACCATCCAAGATAACTGTAATGCGAGATTATGGTAAATTTGTTGGTCAGTATGCTGTAGTAAATATATAGATGCCTGTATATAATGAAATAAAAAACAGATTGTTGGCAAGATTTTGGATAACGTCATGAACATGATCTATAGATAGAAGGTGTCAACATTGGTGTGAAAACCAAGACAAGTTACTTAATCATCAAAATCCATAACATAGTATGTGAATGGAATGTTTCTGGGCATAATCTAAAAGTTCTTGGTATAGTGTGAGTTATGCCCATCAATGAGGAGCAGCTGGGCATGTCCATTTGCCTTGGTACAGATTTTCCCATTGAAGCCTTCAATCCACATTCAACTGACCACCTTATCAGTCCAAAAATCAAGGCAACCAACAACTGGACCACCTAAAACTGGTCATGGTTCTAGTAAACAGTCTAGTTTTGTCCAAAAACCAGTCTGGGTTGGACATCCAAATCAGGCTTAGCAGTGGCTGTATTGTCATTATCATGCTATGTTCTTACTGGTGCGATTCCACTGGATTCGCTCGTCTAGACAAATCTGCAATATAGAGTGGACACAGCTGCCTCTATGTTGCAAATGATGTTAGAGAGACATAATGTGATGGGTATCCAAGGTACACTTTGTCCATTTCATCGCTGCAGTGGCAGGATTAGGTGAGGCACACTCACATATGCGGAATGACTCTTGTAGCAACAGTTCCAGGTTTTCCTGCTCTCATCATCAGTGGGGTAAGTAACAGTTTCAAATAGACACTACATTATCATTAATTCAAAATCATGTCAGCTCCAAGGCACAGCTTACAGCTACCTAACAAAAGTGTGGCAATCAGTCCATGAAATTCTATTGAGTGTCATGGGGACCCCATTCAGTAGACTTTTCAGCAAATGACCAGCTAGCCAATGTGTCAAATTGCCACAACTGACTAGCCAACCAATATCAGCTGATGGTGTAAAAATCTCAGCAAACTACTGGTTGGCCAATGCAACTGGAACTTGGCATTTTTCTGACTGGCCAATGGTCTGTGGATGCCATCACAAAAATAGTAGAATTATAATATGCCCAAACAAACCTTTTACTAACCAGATGATCTAAGCAAAACAATACGACATCATATTTCACTTCAACTTGAGTGGGCCATCACATCCCCAGATTATTTGTCCATGTAATATGTGGTCACTAACATATATGTACATATAATGTGCTCCACAAGTATTCACGCTCGCCAGCTCCATTGATGTTGCACTATTGCCAGAACACCTTCCAAGGTTTCCAAGTCTAGCCTCAGCCTCTGCACTAAAGATGTTTTTACCCATCCAAGACCCTCACTGATAAATGAATCCATAACCCTCATCCATCATTCAAATTGTCCTGCTGGCAGCTCTTGTCACACCAATAGCATATTGATTTGCCACTCAAATTAAGGTGTGCCATAACCTTTGTTACCGTAGGGATCATCATCTCCCTCATTATTATTTGTCATCATCATTAATATCTCCCTCCTGATCACCTTCAATATCTCTCCATCATGTTCCATCACTCCTTCCCAATCCAACTGCTCATCATCCTCCCATCTCTGTTGAAATTGTAGTATATTATACATTACATTACTACATTTCTATGATTGGCATATGCCATATCTATTATGCTATCTAAAACATAGTTATGCTAAGTATATCTTGAAGATAAGATCTTATATCTTATCATATCTAATTCTTGATTCAATGAACGAGATAAGAGTACTATACATCATTGGTCTCTAGACCTTGCCTACTGATCAACTGACTGATCATGACTCATATATAGTACACATGACTCATATAGTGTACATATGACTCAATCTGACTCAGATATGACTCTGTGATTACAGATCATATATAGAGTCTTAGATAATCCATGATCTAGTATATATAGGCTTATTCTAGAACTGATGAGCTTAAGGAATTTTACCTGTCTTTCTACCTCATAACAGAAAACACTAAAAGGAGTTTCCCACCTCCTATAAGAGATATAAGATAATCTCTTATTTCATGTCTTTTACTGATATTCTGCTACTTGACAGATACTTGAGACATCAGTTGCTGTACTTACTAATATTGATATTACAGACAACTTATCATTATGGATAGAGATCCTAATGAGAATGATCGACCATATCCTTAATCATTACAAGCTTTAGTAAGCTTTACCTATAAGTTAATAGACTATGTCTATTACCTAATAGAGTGTACATGTGTTTACATCTGTACATTAGAAACTGAATAAGTTTCATACCTATTACTTTGTAATAGAGATACCTAATGTTCTTTATCAAGAACATATAGAGACTTCCTATCTTCAATAGAGATACCTATCATATAATGATAGAGAAATACCTTATTTAATAATTGTCCTTTAGTCGTTATTAAAATAAGAGATTGTTATTCCTATCTAGCAATAGGATCATACTGCCTATCACTAGACCTCTAGGAGTTAGTTGATGATTCATAGTATCTAACGATCTACTTATCATATTTCCTATCACTAATGTGACAGAGACTAACATAAGTCTAGATATAGAGAATAACTGATATCATAGAGATTGTACTGACTAGCTTCCTCTAACCTCTAACCTCATTCCTCATTGGAGCTCACCACTCAATAGTCATTACATGGTACAATTTCTATAGTCCCCTTCTTCATCACTGGCAACTCTGACTTCCCCTTCCTCATCCTCCTTGTCAGAGTCCTCGACCACCATATTGTTTCCATTTTCATTCAAGTCATCCTATCTGGCTATTGCTGTATCCTCACTACCTGAGTACACTAGTTTTGTGTCACCTTCCAGATAGTCATTCCATTCCCAAGTAGCCTTATGCCCAATCCCACCACCTCAGAAGTGCATAAACATCATTAAAACATGTCACAATCAACAAACCTAAGTAGTCAAAATTAGTTCTCAGCTACTTACATCATTAGAAATACCCACATGTTAATCAATAGTTCCAATCTTTACCGTCTGGTACACCTTCCTCAGATTTGCGGCGAGCTTTTGAAGGACTGAGCAATTCATCTATTGAGTGCCAGTGTCATGGTGCAAATGCAGGGATGATATGAACTCCTTGAATAACATTATTGGGGTCAATGAAGCCAAAATGATCAAGCAAGCCATTGGCATGTTCCAAGAATCAAAGGCAGTGTATGTGCTTTTCACTCCAGCCTGATGGATAATTCACATTGTGTCTGAATCACTGAACAAACAAGACATCCATCCAGCTTGGTTGTGAATAGATGTTCTCCCATACTTGCACCAGGATATGAAAAACATGAAAAACATGCACATACCAATATGGATGATTTTTCTCATCCTCATGGGATAAAACCATAATGTCTGAGTGATGAAGTGGATTGATACAGTCTTGCTCACGTCATAAGTCATAAGTTGTGTAGTTGATGGACACAGTGCTGTGGAAATATATATGGTTGTTCTTGATGTTGACACACAGTCGGTCTTCATCCAAGAAGTCATGTTTGTCGCCACTGTATTCCAAACTGAGCATGCATTCAAGAAGGTGATTCTGGAGACGAGTGACAACTGCACTATGATTTCAGCAGTATTACTTTATATCTGCCAGCCAAGCTTCAATGATTCCTTGTAATGCACATCATTCAGGTAATGTACAAAAAACCCAGTAACCAAGTTGTTTTCTTCCAAACACTGTTTGCAGATTTTTCAGAATTTTACTTCCACTGCATGTGCACTAAAGTTAGGATGTAAAATTTCTGGAGTATTAGGAAACTCAAGCTTCAAGTCTTGACCTTGTTGGGGTCTGTGCAAAGTTCCAGTTCATCCCATTACCACAATAAGGTTAGCGTGGTACTCCACAAATCACAATGCTTAAGCAGGCTTGTGGTATCTCCTGTACACCCTTTTAAAAGATGTACTCATACAGCAGGATACAAGGCATGAACACCAGGAGACATATTTAGATCCATGTGGGAAAATTCCTGCTTGATGATGCATGCATGCCAGGGAATATAACATCATTGAGCAGACAGGTACTACTTAAGGTAGGGCTCACGCAAAATCAGCAAATGTCACATGAAGTGACAGATGTGTAACACAAGCACTGAGCAAAAGTCTTGTGGGACACAGCCAGAAATAAGGAGCATGGAGAAGTTAGCAAACATTGTTTTGCACAATATGAATCATTTATTTTCTGCAGTTAACTGATGAAAAGTCATCTCCTCCTTCATCCACAACTTTAAAAAGAAATGGAAAAGATTTCAGGAAGGTGGGTTTTGACAATTCACTGTTGGCCAATCTTTACAGACTTTACTACATACACTGTACTATGAGCCTTTACATTTTGAGTCTTTTGTCACACAAAATCACGCAAAATCATGTGATGTTTGCTGGTTTTGCATAAGCCCTACCTTACCTGCCAGTGTAGACAATGTCTATATCCTACCAGGGAGAAGGTGCTCAACCTCCAAAGTTTTATATAATCATCCAAGTCAACATGTCTTGATGGCATGCAACTTATCAATGGGATGTCAGCTGTCCAGCCTCTTTTTTTTTTTTTTTTTTTTTTTTTTTTTCAATTTTGGACCGTGTTGGGGGCAGCCCCAATTTTAAGTGGGGCAAACG
>JBBPPA010000301.1:0-26054 GCA_038091735.1 Leccinum pellstonianum | reverse complement strand
GAAGTCCGTTCAATGCAATGACGTGAGGGCGGTCGATGTAAGGGAACAGGTTGTCGTTGGGACCGACGTCTCCGCTGCCGTGGTCATGATCATGGCTTTCATGACCACAGCCGTCGTGGTGGTTGTGATGATTGTCAGGCATACTATGTGCGAGTGGCAAGTGTGAGTTGGGATACCAGAAAAGGGTCAGATGTGAAATAGATATAAACAAGTATCGCCGTCACAGGCTCGCTAACTACTACCATCACCGCCAGACAGGACGAAGAAAAGGGCCTCACATCGTGAGTATCCACCTTTCTTTTCATTTTGTTCAAATGATGCATTTTACAATGTAATTTGCGTTCGATTCACGAGCTTTGCACCAAAAGGTGTGCTTGCCGGCTCACCCTGAGGCCCGTGGACTGAGACTACTCACATTCTCTGATCTTCTTCGTTTCGAACTTGCTTTCGTTCCCAGTGCTTACATGTTCCCTTTTTATCAGGCTGTCTAGGTCGCAGGTAGTCAATCAGCACCACGTCTCGTAGAATTCATATACCTAACCGTACGTAGCAATAAAATCTTGTTGGAAAGTCCGCTTCATAACTCTCTATACTCAGTCCACATACATTTCAATGTCTGATACGGATGGCATTCTCCCTTCCGTTGGACCGTCGGATTTCAAGGTATACAAACCGCCTGCCTCCTCTGCTGCCTCGCCGTGTGCGTGTACGGATCTTGGATCATATCTTCCTGCACTGATTCCGCAGGCCTGAAGTAGCAGAATTGCCTGAGTCTTACTTCACACCAACTGCGGCTGATCTCAAGGCTGCGCAAGCTACTCTGACTGCGCGCACACAGGCGCTAGTCAACGCTCCACTACAACTGCGGGTGACGAGGGAAGCAGCCGATAAAGCAAAGAAGGATAGATGGCCCAACGTCGGTTTCTTCTTCTTCTTCTTCTTTTTATGCTGTAGGCTGAGAGATCCAGTAGACGACGATTCGTATCAGATTCAGCGATCGTACCCAGCTAGAGAAAACCTTTCCGTCGACAGATAAAATCCGCTCCGTGTACGCATTCGTCCGTTCGTCACTCCGTGATGACGTGAAACCGATCAAATTCATATTATGTTCGTGAGCCTTGGCCGTGTCTGAAACGTTTCTAATCACAGTGTTGCTCCTTCTAGACCAGTCTCCGCCCAAGCGTGATCTCAAAGTTTCTGATCCAAAGGTCAGGGATTTGACGCTGGTGCAGCTTCAACTGGCACCATCCTCCATCCTTCTACTGAGGTTCGAGGACGAATCCCTAAACGGTTTGTCTGTTCAGCTCCGCCGTGATGCGATTAAGCCAATTGATACTAGGCAACGATGTCCCTGCGCCACTTTTGTCGACTATTTCTGCGCAAGCAACTGATCTACCAAAGCCAACCAGTTACGCGGAACTAGAAGCAGTCCCGAAATCGGGGAACTCGTCAAGCCCGGCTTCGTCGAGTACAGGGTCGGGGCAGAAGAAGATACCCAAGTGGTTTAAAGCTGGTATGAGTGAGTAGTCTTGATGTCATGTCGTATTGCAGTCACTCAAGAACAACGTTAGAGAAATAAAGGTGTATCTCGTTTTCTGTAACTCCATGCACGACTGTATCATAAGAGCACTGATGCATCGTTGTAATCCATGCTGATTTGTAGAGGTCTAAATAACCCTTGTCTCAATACACTGGAAATTGTGGATCTACATCTTTCGCCCATGCACGTAAACCTCCAATGACGTCCCTTACTTCAAACGATGGATTAAATTCACGGAGTGCTGCCGCTGCAATTTGCGAGTCATTTCCAAGCCGACACAACACAATTATCTTCGAGGTGGCCTCGGGTGGTATGCAGGCAGAAGGATCTGCCACCAGCTGTGATAGAGGAACGCCTGGCGTGCAATCGTGAACATTGAATCATGCGATGGATAATATCGTAGCTGATCTTACTTAGTGATCCCGGCAGGTGACAAATACCAAATTCGGTCTTTGGACGAACATCGACCAAGATGCATTCTTCACGCGATTCCAGTGTTTGTCGTAGCTCCTGGGGGTAGCTGAGATCGCTCTTGCGCAGTGCACAAATGGGCACCTCTTACCTGAACAGGAATTCGATCACCGGGGTTTCCTGCGATCAAACCTCTTGCTTGCCAATCGGGGCGGAGTCCCCCACAGAATGCGATATAATCGGTCTCATGCATGGTTCCTAGTCTCTGTCCGTCTACCCCGCAGGCAGGACATGTTGGTTTCCTAGCTCTTAACTTGATGGTCCGAAATGGTGGCATGGACATGGCAGAGAATATCATGAGGGAGGCTTTTCCGTCTGTGCTAATGACTTGGCTCAACGGAAGTGCGCCAAAGGGATATAATAAACCCACCGTGCAGACCTACGATGATCTTTATAGTCTCTAGTGCTTGCATGACACCGATGACGCCGGTGACAGCACCCAGGATGCCCAACTCTTCGCAACTCCCTGACATCTCTGGGGCAGGAGGCTTGGGAAATATACAACGGTAACATGGTCCCAACTCGCCAAGGTTGTAGATGCAAAGCTGACCCTCGTATTTTTGAGCGGCACCACTGACCAGAGGTCTTTCGAGGCGAACGGCGGTGTCGGACAGAAGATACCTAGTTGGCGCATTGTCTGTGCAATCTAGAATGATATCATACGGTTGCAAGAGTGCCATCGCGTTGGACGCGCTTATTGCTTCGTTGATGGGTTCCACTCGAATCGTCGAGTTGATTCTGCGGGATATCGCATCCTGAGTGAAGAGAGGGGACAAGAATCTCATGTATCACTCACTTATTGATCGCCGCCGCGGCCGAGAGCACTTTGGACATGCCGATTGTCCCTTCGTTATGAAGCACCTGCCTCTGTATGTTGGAGAGCTCGACCGTATCGTGATCGATGATAGCTATCCGCCCTGGGTACATCTACAGGTGATTACGTTGCTGACGCGATGGGGTGAAGATGACTTACCAACACCGGCGGCGGCGAGGTACTGGAGTGCAGGGCATCCAAGACCCCCCGCGCCAACGACAGCTACGGATGCGCGCTGCAGCTTGATTTGACCTATGGGCAGCTGTCTGTGAATGTCTGTGGAACGGGAGAATGCTTGAAAGGACCTTGTAGGCCGAAGTTGTCCAAGATCATTTGTCGGCCATAGCGAGGGTAGTCGTCAAGACGAGCTAGTCTCGGCTGGCAGTTGGCATCGTCCATCATCGTACCGGGTAAATTGTACCAGGGGAGAGATAGTGACTATAGCACTCGATAGAGGATGAGACGATCTTCGGAACGGTTCTATGGCAGGCGAGGGCTTTGAGATGGTATCACTGGCAGCGACGACCTTCTGTCGCTTCGAGTTTGATTAGAAGGCAGACTCTGGGTCAGTTTGACGGCTTGATACCTTTGGTCCTGTAAGAAATAATTTGTAGATTTCGTCGAAAGTGGGCTCACCTGTCTTTCCGGGTACCAATAGGTAACAGCAAGCGGCGATAGGAGCGTGTACGTTGAACGTTAACCATGGTGATTTGACTCCATAACCCCGGACTAATACTAGTGTTCGACACTGGTTATCCCATCATCACCGTACTCGGACTCCCGACAATGGTGTCACAGGATAGGGCCATCCGCCTCCAGTCACATTGTCTGCACCACGACATCCACCAACATGGCCGCGCCCATTGGCGGCACACGCAACGACGCACAAAATGCTACTACCAACCCTACACCGTCCGCTGCATCCACTAATACCATGCCCAAGGACGGTCTGCCGATCATGCACCAATGTTTGCAATCGTGATCACTACCCCGAACGATCCAGGGACTGAAACTCCATTTCTTTTTCCCTAAGCTCGCCTACCACCCATCCTTCCATGGCCAGACATCGGTCGTATCGCCAAATGGTCCGTTTCTTCGTACAAGTTCGGTTTCGGCGCCGAATGCTTGAGGGACGGCGATCCCGACACCTTTTGGCAGTCAGTAACTCTGTCATCAATCACCGTGGAATATGTCCAACCTTTTGGTAGTTCCGATGGCCCCCAGCCTCATTTCATAACCATCGAATTCCCTCGCAAAGTCGCGATTCAGGTCGATCCGATTCCCATTCATTTGCTTTTCTCCTGATACGCGGCCACTTCAGAAAATCAGCATATATCTCAGCTGGCCACTAGATGACTCTTACACGCCATCGACCTTGGCGATCCGTGCTGGAACTGGTCCAAGCGATCTCCAAGATGTTCGAGTAGCCACCCTCGAGAAACCTGACGGCTGGATCACCTTTGATGTGTCGTCAGAGCTAAGCGAAGACGGTACCACCTAGTGCGTATCTTGGGCAACTGAACTATTGTTGCTTTACTTCAATTACTGCCCTCCAGCAATCCGGTCCATGCTTATGTTCTCCAAATCATCGTCGTAGCAAACCACATGAGCGGTAAAGACACCCATATCCGTGGACTGAGGACTCTCGGACCCATGGAGTGCGTAAACTCGTTACCCAGGTTGTTACAATCGGCCTGATCTTTCAACTCGCTAGGGACACCGTCGCAGACGATGATCCATTCCCTTTCACGTCTCCTGCGTTCAAGATGTACGAGACAATTCGATAGATTATTACCCTACACCACAATTACTGGTATTCTACATTGTATAACATCGTGTCCGTAACATCGTCTTTCGCTAGTTCGATGGCGAGGAATCTTCGAGGCACCAAGGTAGACAACTGTAATAAATCAAGAACCCGGACAACAGCGGGCAACTGTGGAGACGACCGCTAATCACTGTGTTGGTATGACGGGACATGTTGCAGCCCTGCATACTGCCTCAGCACGGTCGGGTTAGATGCACCTCGCATCTGGGAATACGACGCGTGGGCATGTCCATTGTAGTACGATTGAACACCTTGTGCTCGAAGGGGCGAACCACCATTCACTGGGTACGAATTGGTGGTGCGGGGGTAAGACGGCCATTGTTCGTGAACATGTGCGGGTGAGTGGGCTATAGGCTGTATCTGATGTCAGATTACATGCTCGAAAAACGTCGACTGAAAACTCACGTGGAAGGTAGAGGGGTATGGAGTTACCCCAGTGGCTGAGACTCCGTGAGGCCCAGGCGCAATAGTATACCGTGCGTGTTGGGGGGGATTAGGGTCCTGGACTGAGTAGGTTGGTCGAGAAGTTGAGAACCCGCCTTGTTGGGGTTGGTAATGGGCAAATGTGACGCCTGTAGACGGGGCCAATGGAGTGTGGGAATGAGAAGAGGGAGAAGAGACAGTTGTCTGAATATCAGGACGATCGTATGGGTATCTTGTATTGGATGGGGGATTTTGGTAGTAATCACTGTTGGGGTGGCTTCTGAGATGATTTGACGCCTGGCCGTAATAGCCTTGAGTACTGGAGGCCGGTTCCCTCTTGCCGTTCACTCCATGCGATATGAAGTTGGTAGAGCTACCGAGCGATGAGCTTTTAGAAGTTATCAGACGACATTGTCGACAAATGAAGTCCTCAGTATCCCAATTACGCTGCTGATGTCCGGCCATCGTATCTTGTTTATCATGGCAGACAATATGCTGCCACTTGCAACATACGCCACAGCACAAGAGGGGAACTCCGTCGTCCTGTAAAGGTATGACGTCGGGAACGAGATCGGAACGCAAGCAAATCTGACCTGGTTGATTCCCTTTCGTCCACACACTTCACAATCCAACTCCCAATTCTCAACAGGACTGCGTGACCCACTGCCTGTGCCATTGATCGGGAAGCTCAAGGTGTTTGAAACCTTGCTTTGTCCAACGGGTAGCAAGGCAACACTTGTACCTTCGTGGAGGACGTCCACAACCACGTCGGGCCTACGCTGCAGTCAGAACACCAGACATGATACATCAATCACAACCATACTTGATTTCTGCCCCTTGCGTTTCAGCGGATTGCTGTTCCTTTAGCTCGCGCTCCTTCCGACGCTGCTCGCGGGCATTCTCCCTTCTTACTCTGTCTGTCTGTTCTTTTTGCTGGCGAGCTTCAAATCTTCGCGCTCGGCCCATTTTTTCTTCCTCCTCCACCCGTTTCCTCATCGCTGCACGTTCTTCTTCCTTTTCGGACTCCTTGATCGCAATCCGAGAGGAACGCTTGCGATGCACGACAGCATCCTCTATCCGCCGTTTTTTCTCAACTTCCTTTTGGAGAGATCAACAAAGACATCTCTCTGATAAAAATGAAACATACCCTCAGTTCATCGGTAACCATGGGCACGATACATTGTGACAATACTTTATGGAGTGCCTTCTCTGCGTAATGAGTTGCTTTCTCAAACCGTTGTCCGATACTTTCCCATTCTTCTAGGGTCACACATATCTGTTTGCACTGATCAGTGAATGTTCGGTTCAACACACCAGATGGTACCGACCGTTTCCCACTCAACGAAGCCATCAGGAGGTGGTGTAGTGGCTGGGTCAGCAAACTTTGCATCCCCATCCTGCTGATCCTCAGCCATTGGATCCGCTTCATCCTCTGCTGCTGTTGGGCTCGCTTCCTCCGCATCCGCCACAGGAATCTCGTCGGAGTCGCTTTCCGCCTTCTCCATGTCGTCTTCATCTTCAACGTCACTGAGTTCTGTGAGTTCGCTGACCGAGCTGTCATCGCTTTCTAAACCAGTCCTCGTCCGTTTTTTTCCAGTAGATAAGGCCACAGAAGGTGGATTCTTGACATGGCTCTTGGAGGTATGGCTCTTGCCCAACCATTCATCAGGGATTTCCTGCCACTCGTCCTCTTCCACCACTGTGCCTCGTAATCGCGCGCTGACCCTTATGCCCGTGAGTTTGCGAGGAGATGTTGATGTAGGCCTAGTGCGAGAGCTGGCCATTTGACGTTGAAAGTCGGCAAGATCCTTGGCTTGCGCATCCAATCTTTGATTTGCCCGAGTTTTCGCAGCGCGCCCCTCTCTTGAACCAGGAGAAGGTTGGGATCGTGCCTTGCCGCGAGTTGACCGTGCAACGGATGGTTTCTCAGGGGTCTCCGGATTCAAACCGGTCCGCTGACGTTTCGTTACTAGGGGCCGTGGTTGCTCCTTCGCGGTTTTCCTTGACTTTCCAACTGGTTTCCGCTTCCGCTTCAGGTTCAATCTGGGCGGTTCTCGCTGAATCCAAAGTCGGTCACCTAGTCAATATATTTAGTTGGCGTTGTTAGCAAGACGCCACGTTTACATACTACCGATAAACCAATAGGCATTGCTCTTCGCGTCATATCCGATGGGCTCGATGCGCTATATTGACAAGAAGGGGGGGAATTAGACAAGGTGGTGAAAGGTGCTTATAAGTCGACATACCCAGCTTGCTTGCTCGTCATCAGTTTTCATCTGCTGGCGGAGCCTGTTGGGATTCTGAAATTGCCATTCCGCCAAGATATGCAAAGAATCGAGCTTCGCGAGCATTGAGAGATCTAACCAATCAATCTGTTTCTCCAGTGGCTCTAGTGTTTCGGGGAAGATATCTTCCTCCTCGACCTTTGCTGGAGTGGAGACGTCCTCCGGATCTTCAACTGAGCCTTCGGCTCGAGTTGCATCTTCGGAGGAAGGTACGGGCTGTTCTGGCTGCGGCGAGAGTCCATTCTCGCGTTCTAGTTCTTGCAAGTGTGCCTCAGGGAGGGCAGCACCAGGGGGTGCTGTAGAAGCCCGGGAAGATTCTATGATGTAATGTTGAGAACGAACTGGGAGGCCAATGGGGCTAGCTTGCGGGTCTCTCCTCTGGTACTGGCGTCGCAGGACATTCTGCCAGCTTTCGGTGCTGGAAGGGAGCGTGAACATTGGGCAAAAGGGAAGTGGCAAGAAGTGATACTCACGTTATCTTCCTGTCCTGAGTGAGAGTTATGAGCAAACGCTGCATAACGCGGGGCAGAACGTAATTGGTGGAGTGAACAAGATCGTTTTCGACGTCCTGCGAGGAAAGAAAGAACATGGTGAGAGTGCTGAGCATTTGCAAGAAAATGGGAGCTTACCATGAGAGTGACGTCGGTGATAGCCAGCAGAGGACTGAACGTGAAGAAGAATTGGGAAAAGGCGGCCCATTTCCAGTGACGACGAAGCTGGTGAATGTTTGAATCGTAGGGGGTCTGTAGTGGCTGGTAAACCTGTGGGGTCGCGGAGAGCGTGACGGTGCGGGTAGATGTGCGGCGAGGCATAGGCGCAGCCAATTGAACCCTTATAAACCAGGTCGGAGATCTACCGGCAGGATTGGGCCAAGCGGGACAGTTGCAAGACGGCAATATAATATCGGTTCAGCAGCGATAAGGCAAGTCGACGCAACCAATCAATATAAAGCCAAGACTTGGCTAGTAGAAGAATAAAATGACAAGCAAACGCAGCAAGCAGGGCTAAGCAAGTTGGTCTTCTTGACTAGTAGTTCAGTTGACTTGACTTGACTTTGCAGACTCGAGAGTTCCGCCCCCTTTGCAAATTTACACCACAAATCCGTGCAAACCTTACGTCATATATTTCCATATCCGGGTAACTTTAACACGAAAACTACTCGTCCTGCTTTCTCATCCGCTTCCGCATCCTCGCCTTGGCCGTCCTGGACATTCGACGGGTCGCAGCTGTCTGGTATCTGTCTTGTCCTCAGCGTTTCGTAGCCGTCAGATGCGTTGGTGCCACTCACGTCTCCCGTTTCTCGTGGCTGCCCACGATGGCCGTCGTGGATAGCATGATCTTCATGTGTGGCGCGAGCGATTGCTTCGCACTGCTGAAATGAATCAATGACTCTACCCGCAGTACCGCGTCACGCACTGTGCATGACCGTCGAGCGCCAGGGTTAGTGCATTCCTTCGGTCCTCGCCCGCTTCCACCGGAATCTCGTCTCGTCGCTCAGACAGGAGTTGGTTGTACTGATGGAGCCCAGACACGTCGCCCACGGATACGTCGCGTCCTTTCAGGTACTCACGTTTTATGATCTCGACAACGGAGATCAGGCGTGCGATGGTGGAGGTTGAGACCTCCGCCGGCGCCGAATAAAGCACGAGCGGTTTAGATGGATGTTCCTACGGTAGCGTTGGACACTTGCTCTCTCGCGAGCAATCAGAACGCACTTCGAAAAAGTCCAGCGCCTTCTTGACCCAAACGCGTATTTTTCCCTGTCTCGTTATGCGAATCGAATCTGGTGTAGTAGTATCTTCACTGGGGGCTGCCACAGGCTCAGCGACGCGCTCGACGTCCATCGACTCCAACGTTGCAGATCGTGGCGTGAGAAAGAAGAGATACAATTCTTATGTACACTAGTTGTACGCGTCCAAGCTAACGAACTACCATCGTCCTCCCGCTGCAATCGTGTCAGGATAACTCTGCGCAGAACGGGTCAAATAAATTTACCTGACAGTCTTCCTTTCCGTAGAAACAACCGCCTCCGTCTTGGCACGGTTCAGAATCTTTTGGAACTCGGCCACACGATGACGCATGCGCGAGTGCATGTAAGCCTTGCAGCATTTGATGTGGTAGTGGAGGTAGTCGCGGAACAGTTGGATGTGCGAGATCGTGTTATACGACACATCAGGCTTAGAAAAGTGGCGAGGAAAGAGCACAAAAGTGACATATCCAATGTCTTCGGAATTCCGCAGCCCTGGAACGTCTCGGATCTCGAGTGGCGGATCACGATTAGTGTAGAGTACTTGGGGAGCGTTCTGGATACTGGGCTGGCGTCGAGCATCTACGAATTCCTGATGGCGACGTCATAGAAGCTCTGCCTTCGAGTCGGACGCGGATGGCTTACCTGCAAAAACACTTTACCAAAAATTCTATCTGTTTCCTCTCGGAAGACGGTCGAGAAGATCACCGTCACCCGATCAGGCGATGCACGAATGTATATAGCCTCTTCATCACGATAATGGATCTGCATTAAATCCCCGAGTGCGGTACCCGACGACTCTAATTCTTTCTGCTGATGAAAAGCAAGTTCGTATGGGGCCGCAAGGGCGTTGCGCTTTATCAGGGCGATGGATTTAATGAACGCATCCCGACTCGCTGGGTCGCGTTAGGTAGGTTCGCAACTAATACTGAACACACACTTTCGTCAGCCGGGAGCTGTTCTAGATCGATGTCGAGACTGATGTGGTATTCCGGTTCCGTCTGAGCGTTGATCAGGGTGCCGTATTCCCGTCTGAGTACGTCGAGTGCGCCATATGCCACAAGCTCGTCCCAGCAACGGATGTTCATCGACAGTCGGACTACTGTCTTTTTGTCCGGAGTCGACAAGCGGAATCTAACTCCGTCGAAATCTACGAACAGAACATCGAGGGACGAAGGTCTTGTGCACAATCATTTGAGCATGATCTGCCCTGGTAACGCACAGATGATCGACCCACTTAGCAGCCTTGTCCGCCAAGGTAGTTTGTATGATAACATTGTGGGACTACGATCGTGTTAGCCTGGGCTGGGACCGTGCGATGAATCTCGCCGTACCTCGAGAAGGATCATGCTGCTGCTTGTAAGTACACGACTAAACTGTCACGTGGGAAAAAACTGATATCGCCTTTCCCTTCCAGAGCTTTTCAGGCTGTTTGGCAGACGGCCAACATACCATTGCAAAGTATCACAAAAAAAAATCCAACAATGGGTAGGCTTCTTTATTTTTGCTGTGACCATGAATCTCACCCAGAATAGCGCCCAAAAAAAAGGCACCCAAGATGTCTCTCAACGAGTTTCTTGGTGATGATGGTGTGTATATTTTTTGATGCAGCTGCTCGTTCCCTGGTTGATCTTGTAACTAGCTCTCGGTTCATGGGCCGATGAAATGGACTCCCTCCCGACTGCCCGTATGCACTTTATTCATTGCCTGCACTGTCTCATCCTGTCCACTTCTTCCAGCCTCGATTAAGACGGACGAAGAGAAGCGTCTTGGTGATCGCTTCGGCAGACGAGACGACTTTTCATCCTCCCGGCGTATGTTGAGTCTTCGATCCTTGTGCATCCTACCGATTCATTGCTTTACCCAGCCGATCGTATGTTCCCTCCCAGAGAAGAAGTTCCGTTGCCATCCAATCCACCCTTCACTGCTTTCATCGGAAACCTCGCTTTTGATATCACTGAAAGCGAATTGGCTACTTTCTTCAGTCCTCATGAGGTTCGTGGTTTGTTTCGCAAGGTTTGCAATTTCCAACGTACATGTAGACCAAGTCCATCAAAATAATCAAAGACCGCGATGACAAACCTAAGGGTTTCGGTTATATCGAATTTGCCGAGCTGAACGCTCTAAAGGATGCATTGTCAAGAACAGGATCTGTTGGTTATTCTAAATTTTTTGATTAAATACGTTTGCTAACGTTTTATTAGAATCTGTCAGGTCGCAGCATTCGAGTCAGTGTTGCTGAACCCCGTGAGCCTATATCTAGCGCTTCGTTCGAAAGTAGACTCAATCTTGCTTTAGCGAAGGAAAGGGCTGGGTTTAGCGGTGGAGGCTTTGACGATGATTCCAAATTTTCTGGGAACTGGCGCAGGGATGGTCCCCTGCCGTCTCTTGGTGAATCTCGTGAGCCTTCGCGACGCCGTTTCGAAGGACAACCAGGAGAACGCCAGGCTCCTGCACCGAATGTTTCTGACGATATCAGTGACTGGAGGTCATCACGGCCGGTATCGAAAGCGGCCGAGCCCGAAGCGCCGCCGGCTGTTCGGAGAAGCTCGGGTTTCTCCAACTTGGAAGGCCAGGCAGGCGCTGCGGATAAAGAAGAGCATTGGACCATGGGGAGCAAATTTAAGCCCTTGGCACCTGAGGAGTCTACGCAAGGAAAGTTTGGCAGCGTAAGGGGCAGATTTGATTCCGCCAATTCACGGGATTCCCCTGATGAGGGCGACTGGCGAGCAAAGAAAGCTCCGGGTGGCACATCCCGTGAGTGTATCTCGATGATTCTCGGTTGTTGTTAATCCGCCTGCATTACAGCAAGCGGTTCTACTCCTCCAACACCTCAGATAAGCCGCAGAAAGCTCGAGTTACTGCCTCGCACTTCCACAGGTTCCACTAGCCCGTCTCCCTTGTCCTCTCCAAAGTTAGCCTCCAATGCTCCTAGACCGAGTCCGTTCGGAGCTGCAAAGTTAGTCGATCTCTGTGATTCGAGGAAGATCATTCTGACATCATGTTGCAGGCCGATTGACAATTCTGCAAAGGAACGAGAAATTTCTGCCCGCTTAGATCTGGCCAAGGATCGTGCTCCGCAGCACTCGATGTCACGCACAAGTTCTCGACAAGCCACTGAAAGGGGACCCGCACAAAGTTCGAATAAAGCTTCATCCACTTCCCCATCCACTGTTTCTGCCACTGTCAGACCGTTATTCAGTTTTGCGAACGCAGTTGGCGGAAAACCAACCGCTGCCGAAACGGAGGATGATCAGAAAGCTAGCGAGTATGGAACCATCGCCGCGGACAATGCTACTGAACAGGTGGTCGACTTGTCTCACTAGATGCTTTTTATGCCTCAATCGTAGCGTCGACGTTAGGATGCTCAGCATAGATAAGTTAGGTGTGAATACTTGAATTCTCAATACAGGATATATGAAGTATACAATGCACACATGCAATGCCTTCACTACTAGTGCCGCTGGTGAAGCTCTGGATCAACGAACTTCATGCGTCCGCGGCCTATAACGAGTAAGGGAACATGCCAAGACCTGCGGATAGCCAATTAACGTACCTTTGAAACGGACACCTTGTGTCGAACTCGACTTCTCATGATCACGCAGTTGTTGAATGTGTTCCATTTCTCTGAGTTTCACTTTTGCCATCCGTTCTAGTTCTTCACGTTCCAAACGAGCATCGTATTCTTCCTCTGTTTCTCGTGAAATACCGTTTCCCTCCGACTTTTGATGGTCCTCTGACTGCGGTTCGGGTTCGGAAGTCTGCTTTTTTGTCTTTTTGCGCCGACGCTCACGGCCTACACTGCGCGATCGGGAGCGACTATCGTGGCGCTTGCGATTCTTGGCACTTTCTCCTGCCAAAACCAAATTTGAACCATGCTGCTATAAGTGATTAAGAAATAGAAAACATACTTCTCTCTTGCTCTACGGGCTTCGGCTTTTTCAGTTCAAGTTCGCCACAATTTGATATTGTAATTGGTGTTTGTGGCCGATCCTTGTGATCTACGGGTACTTGGGCCAGCTTTCTTACCACGTCGTCATAACCTCTGATCACCTTTCCAAAGACGACGTGTTTGCCTGGTGGATTTTAGTGACATGGAGACAGCTAGTCCATCAAAACATACCATCTAGATGGTGACTCTCTCGCAGGGTAATGAAAAATTGTGATCCATTGGTATCAGGTCCTCGATTGGCCATGCATAGCAGTCTAGAGTAATTCGCGCGTCAGGCCAGATTCTACTATGTGCAAGTAACGTTCGACACGTACCCTTCAGAATCGAGAGGATGAGAAAGGTCTTCGTCGGGAAAGGTGCCTCCATAGATAGATTCGCCACCGGTGCCATTGTGCTTTGTAAAGTCTGTGGCAATGAGTTGCGAGAGACGCGGAGGGTTTAGACGCATACAGACCTCCTCCTTGAATCATGAAATCCTCGATAGACCGGTGGATAACACTGTTCTTGTAATATAATGGACGCTCCGAGACAACCGATAGCCCCTTTTCGCCTGTGCATAGTGCGCGGAAGCTGCAATTACCTCAGTTCTGATCCATCGCTACGGAGTTTGAGAGCTTACTTTTCTGCTGTCTTTGGTGTTGTATCGTTGTATAGCTCGAAAATGACTCTAGAACAATGTAAGCATATCTCACATGTCAACTATAGAGCCTAAATCGAACCTTCCCGCGGGGTCAGGACCGATGGAAAAGTCAAAGAAAACGCGTGGCCGGGGCATCGAGTGACTTGAACTTGCCAGGTTAGGAAGTGTAGTATGATAAGTAGCCTGCTTACCTAATGACTAAGGTTTACATACGAACGAAAGTTCCTGCGGCGTAACTTTGAGCGCTCACCGCACCTCCCCGGGATTAGTAGCGCTAGTAGCAGGTACCTCTAATACTTGCGCTAGGACTATTCAATCAAGGAACCTTCTGACCTTCTGACCCCATACGTCTTGCTGGGTCTTCTACATATTGTCGATTTGCTCGTGAGTGTGGTCAGGTTATTCATTGTTTCTCTTCCAGTTCTGTAAACGCTCATTACCTTACTATTACTTAGAAGGGACTCTAAATCAGGCATACACAATCGTGCATGACACTGCTTGATTACTTCCCACACCTGGCTGCCCTTCCCCGCTCATTCTCCCATCCAACCCTCGTCCATTTGAAACGGCATGAGACATTTCAACGTTGTTGTTCTCGGCGGTGGGTACATCCAGTACTTTGAGCATCTGCAGTAATTTATACTCTCTTAACCCTAGCCGGTGGGGTAGGGAAGTCAGCTTTGACAGTACGATTCGTGCAAGATGTCTTTCTCGAAAATTACGATCCCACGATAGAAGGTAGCTCTTGCCATGGTTGCTGATACCGTACCTCTACTAACAGTCGACGTAGAAGCTTACAGACGCATAGTTGACGTCGATGGCGTCAAGGCTTCGGTGAGCTCGTGTGTGTTCTACCCCAATCAGATCCGATCTCCCATAAAAATCTTTTTCTTAACCTTTTCGCTAGCTGGAAGTGTTGGATACCGCAGGCGCCGAACAATTTATCGCCCTTAAAGAACTATACATGAAGGTAGATAATCTCATGATCGAAGCATGAGTATCACTTATACTCATATTTGACGACTCCAGTCTGGCCAGGGATTTGTTTTGGTTTTCAGGTGTGATTTTTTTGTTCTCTGTTCTATTCTCTTTACTTATCTATCTCCGAAGTCTCACTCAAGAAGCGAGCCTTCGTGAAGTGGACAATCTCCGCCAGCAGATCTATCGTGTAATGGGTGACATTGTAAGTAATTCTCTCACGTTATCAGCCTAATGGAGATACTGAACGTAACCTATTCAGAGCGTTCCTATTGTTGTTGTCGGTACTAAGTTGGACCTGGATGACGAACGGGAAGTTTCTCGCACCACGATTCAGGCTCTGGTGGCGCGCTGGGGCATCCCTTTCTATGAAACATCTGCCAAACTTAACTGGCACATTACCGATGTTTTTCAGGACCTTGTGAAGCAAATGCTTGTACGATACCCTGATGATCCTTCGCGCAAGAAATCCCACCGGTTTCGCAAACCATGCACAGTTATGTGAGATCATTTATTGCCATTCAATTTGTATATCACTCAATGCTTGCATGTCCTTCGCCGGTTTTTCACGTTTGGAAAGGTAGTATAAATGTCAACAATCCCACATTCGTTTTCGTCTTCCACTCCTTATACCCAGACCCTTTGTCAGTACCTACTAGTGTTGCTGTGGGCAGTACACTTTGGCGTAGCAATGAATTACATAAGACTTACATAAGATATTTGTATATATTTGTCTGTTTTTTCTTTCGGGTGGCTCTGTCAGACGCAGCTTGCACCACGACTCATCTGTATTCCTACTTTTTGTCATTTTTACAGAATTATTCGAACAATGGTGGGTGGAAAAATTCATATAGAAGTGTCCCACTCACATTTTGAACCCGTAGAGCCACACTAATGGTTACAGTAATGGTTACGGTGGCGGGCATGGAGGCGGCGGGTATGGTGGAGGAGGGTACGGAGGTGGGGGTGGCAACTGGGGGGGAGGCCACGACGATCGAATGGGCAATCTAGGAGGCGGTTTACGCTCCATCGATTGGGCCTCGCAAAAGCTGGAACGTTTCGAGAAGAACTTTTACGTTGAAGACAAACGGATTTCGACTCTCACAGACCGAGAGGTGGACGAGTTCAGAAAAGTCCAAGATATAAAGGTAAGTGTCTACATCAAGGTATTGAGGCAGAGTCTGACAATCATGTTTTTTAAGATTCAAGGACGCGGTGTCCCAAGACCCGTGCGAGCCTTTGACGAAGCCGGGTTTCCGGAGTACATCATGGCCTCTATTCGTGCACAAGGCTTCGCTGCACCCACGCCAATTCAGTGCCAAGCATGGCCAATGGCATTGAGCGGCAGAGATGTCGTTGCGATTGCACAGACCGGAAGCGGGAAGACCATCTCTTTTGCTCTTCCAGCCATGCTCCACATCAATGCGTAAGTGTACAAAACCCAGTGGCCAACTTTTGCTTATTCATCCAGTCAACCTTTGCTCGCACCTGGCGATGGGCCTATTGCTCTTGTTTTGGCTCCTACTCGTGAGCTCGCGGTGCAAATCCAACAAGAATGCACAAAGTTTGGGTAAGCGATACAATACTAATCATCACTTCTTTCCGTATGAAACCTTCTGTAGGTCGAGTTCGCGCATCCGCAACACTGCAATCTACGGAGGTGCCCCAAAAGGGCCCCAGATCCGTGATTTGCAACGTGGGGTTGAGATCGTAATCGCAACACCTGGTCGCCTTATCGATATGTTGGAAACACAGAAGACGAATCTTCGACGTATTACTTACCTTGTGATGGACGAGGCCGATCGCATGCTTGATATGGGGTTCGAGCCTCAGATCAGGAAGATCGTCTCTCAAATCCGTCCAGATCGTCAAACACTCATGTTCAGCGCAACGTGGCCAAAAGACGTGCAAAAATTGGCGAATGTTTGTTTTCTTTTCTAAGCAAGCGACTTGTTCATTGATAAGATAATTTGTGCAGGACTTCCTGAAGGATATGATCCAAGTCAACATCGGCTCTATGGAGTTGACCGCCAACCACAACATTCAACAAATTGTTGAAGTCTGCAGTGATTTCGAGAAACGCGCAAAATTGATCAAGCACTTGGATCAAATCAGCTCAGAAAACGCCAAAGTCCTCATCTTCGTAGGGACCAAAAGGGTTGCTGACGATATCACAAAGTATCTGAGGCAAGATGGTTGGCCTGCTTTGGCAATCCATGGAGACAAAGAACAGTGAGCCATCTTCGCTATATTGGTCTTGATAAGACTAATTTTTTCTTTAGGCGCGAGCGTGATTGGGTTCTTGGAGAGTTCAAGGCTGGTCGTTCTCCTATTTTGATTGCCACGGATGTCGCCTCTCGTGGTCTAGGTACGTTTCTTTTCTTTTTCCCAAGCGCTTCAACGAGGACTATGCGCGTGTGAGCGCGAGCAATCTGCAAGGTTTGGCAGTGATTTCGATTGCTCCTCTAGTGAGCATGGGTAAATTGCTAACGGAGGTTCACCTCCAACTTGCTGCTCGCGATTATCACCCACAGGACATTGGCCTCGGAACGGGAACTTGGCTTCGAAGCTGTCTATTAGAGGTTTCCCACTCGTCTACTGTCCGCTCTGTTGGCAACCTCCATCCATGTTGGTTTCGAATGGGCTTGCCCACAACGTGAACGAACACATGGCAGGTTTCGGACACTAGATTTCGGTGACTCTTCTTCGACCGCTGCCACAATGTTTCCAGTCCTTGTTTTCCTGGCCACAATGTTTCTATCCCTGTGGAGCAACCTGCGATACGGTCTGCTGCTGTGTCCTGTCCGCAGAAGCGCATCTATCCTTTCCATTCTTTATTTATTGATGTTGTATGTGCTTCATGTGCTCTCCGTCGATCTTGCGTCGTCGCCTTCGTTGCCGCTTCGTCCATATCCACGTTATCTGCACTAAGATGTGAAGGATGTTGGCTACGTCCTTGTAGGTACTTCCCCCGTGGCCTCAATGTGTCACTAACATATTTGTAGAACTATGATTTCCCGAACAACTGTGAAGATTATATCCACCGAATCGGCCGTACAGGCGTAGGTCATATCTTACATCCATCTTTCCATAACTGACGCACTCCTAGCGAGCGGGTATGAAGGGTACCTCGTACACATATTTCACTACCGACAATTCCAAGTCTGCTCGTGAACTCATCAATATCTTGAGAGAAGCAAAGGCCCACGTACCCCCACAGTTGGAGGAAATGGCCATGTACAGCGGAGGGGGTGGTCGAAGTATGTACCCTCATCTTTTCTAATCAATTACTTATATCTAACTGGTCATGCAGGCCGCTATGGTGGTGGTGGTGGTGGCCGTGGACGAGGCGGAGGTGGAGGCGGAGGTTCACGATTCGGTGGTGGCGGTGGTGGCGGTGGACATGACAGCTATGGTGGTGGTGGAGGAGGAGGAAGAGACAGATGGTGAACCTGGTGTTTCTTCATTCGTGACATAGAAGGACCATGCAGTGGTGTATACCATTTGTAGAGCATGTTTGTTTAATTACCTTGCTTATCCTCGATTCTGACATGTGGCACATTGCCTGTCGTATCTTTTATGACTTGTTGTTCCTGTTACTTGGGTGCTGTAATGCAGAGCACATGTACAGTATTTCAGGTTGTAACAAACGAAAAGTCGGGAGAGGATTCACGGGACGGGATTGTGCGACAAAGTTTCAGGCCCATGATGTCAATCATCGTTGAATCTTTTTTTTTTTTTTCATTACAGTACAGTGTATAAGCAGACCTTTCCCTAAATACATGTTTTGAATACGAGCCGAGGAATCGAATCTGCATCACGGCTGTCGTATAGATTTCTTGACATATCCCTCGAGCCCTCCATACACCCAGAGCTCTTGCACGCTAGCACCGACCGTGCGTACTGCGTACCGTTTCTCGTATCCGGAACCTGTGACGACGACACACCCGTCGCGCATGTCGATCCGTATCTCATGACCTTCGTTCACGGTAAGCTCGCCCTTTTTACCCCCAGCACCCCGTGTCCCACCCATGGCATACGCGTCTGTCAGATCTCTCACGAGCTCCGGACACTCTAGACACACGAGCCCGTTGTTAATCGCGTTTCGTTTGAAGATGTCTCCAAAGGAACCTGCAACGACGACGGGGACGCCTGCAGCCTTGAGCGCGGTCGCGGCCTGCTCGCGGGAGGATCCCGTGCCAAAGTTGTACCCAGAGACGAGTATGACACCCTGGCGGCGCGTGATATCACCATCGGTCGATGACGAGAGCTGCTGGTCCTTTAGTAGTAGTGATGCCACCGTGCCTGCAAAGGTCGGATCGTAATTCTCCATGACGACCCGAGCTTGCCCCTCGAGCGTGATGTCGTCTTGGTAGGTATATTTTCCGGGATAGAGAGCGTCCGTGTTCAAGTTGTCTTGAGGTGCAAAGAGGAGGCGACCTGAGAAGATGGATGGGAAGCCAGGGAAGAGAGGTTCGTCTGCCGTCTGTACCGCAGCTTCTGGTGAACTACCGAGCGGCTCCGAAGGGGCCTCGTAAAACGTAGGTGCGCCAGTCGGAGGTAGACTGGTGGGGTCAAGCGAGTCGGGGCTGCAGATATACCCCTTGACGGCACTGGCAGCGACCACCGCGGGGCTTGCTAGGTATGCTTGTGCTTTGGGGTGACCCATCCGACCCTTGTAGTTCCTGTTCGTAGCGCTAATTCCAGTTTCCCCTTCCTGAAGAAGACCCGTTCCGAGACCGATGCAAGGGCCACATCCAGCGGGAAGGACTTTGGCGCCAGAGGCGACGAGCGTCTCCCAATGTCCGAGTCGTTCAGACTCCTGTTGGACCAATGAACTTGCTGCGGCAATATAGAACTCGACGCCTTCTGCAACCCTCTTTCCTTCCATGACGGCTGCCGCGTCTGCGATATCTGAGGCACGTGAGTTGGTGCAGCTAACCAGGTACGCTTTCTGGATGGGTATGCGAGCTTCTTCGAGCTTGGGGAGTGGTGTGGATATTTTAACACTATTTGGGCCTGACACGTGCGGGACCAGGGTGGAAAGGTCAAAGACAAGGTGAGAAGAGTATGAAGCACCGGTATCCGAAGTCAGGCGGGTAGCTTTGAGCGCATCAAGACGCCGCCGGTTGATGCGAGGATGTTCAGGGGGCGCAGGGATACCGGAAGTACCTGAACTGAAGGCATGGAGTTCAGCCCTCTTGAGTGCTTGTTCATACCACTCGAGGAGAGTATGATCTACGGGGAACACGCCAACGAGGGCACCCCATTCCGTCGTCATGTTCGCGATAGTGAGACGTTCGTCGACCGAGAGGGAAGCGACGCCTTCGCCCGTGAACTCGATAGCGGAGTTGAGCACCTCGTCTTTATTGAAAGAGCCGCAGAGGGCCACGATGACGTCCTTCCCCTTGACACCAGGAGCGAGTTTACCTCTGAGTTCCACCTTGACCATACGAGGGATCTGCCACCACGTCTTTCCGGTTGCCCAGAGAGCCGCTGCGTCTGTGCGGACGATCGGGGTACCGACGCAGCCGACACCACCATACATGTTGCTATGACTGTCGCTGGCAACGGTGAGTGTATAGGGAAACGCATATCCCTCCTCGACGATGATCTGATGACCGATACCCCGACCAGCGGGGAAGAAATCGACACCATGCTGGCGAGCAAATGCCTCGATAGTCAAGTATTTCGCGAGGTTTTTTTCAGACTTGTTTTGGACATCATGATCAAGGGTGAAAACTGCCTGCTTGGGGTTCATGATTTTGGTGCCTCCTATAGATTTGAACCTACCGTTCGAATAAGCTCTAGAATGCGTGGAAACGGATTGAATAGTATGCGTACTTGGTGATGACTGGCCCGGTGTTATCGTGTGTCATGATGTGCTCTGGTCGAATCATGACATAGTCCCCTGCCCTGACCACTTTTCCGTTGGGAAGGTCGACTGCATACTTTTGTACGACCTTTTCGATGATAGTTTGTGGGATGGAGGAAGCTGTCGCGAACCAACGGGCGTATGCGCGTGGGTGGGTGCGGGTTCGCAGACTCGAAGCAAACCGCATAGCGCTGTGAGGTCCCGGTCCAAGACTCCGAGTTAATGCGCTACCTGTGATGGTTTTTGGGCCAAAGGAAACGATGCGTCGACGGACTTGACTTTTTTTTATTCGGCTCACACTGTGAGTCACACGTGTTCACTAGCTAGTAAGTATAGCAACAACCCCATGAACCGTACTACGGGCCTGCCTACGGGAGAAAGTAGGAAGTCGCCCTTCAGCTGTTTGTGTGCTCCGGAATTTCAGTAACTTTAGTCTTCCCCGCTCATTTTGTAGAATCGCCGAATCGGATTCAACAACGCTGCAATGAAAAGAAGCCACAATCGATCTGCAATTTTGTCTCCGTTCTCCCGTATACTAGGCATCATAATTTATTGTAACCTTTTATCAGTACCTCGCGAAGAAACATGGTAATTGCAGAATTCCAATCGGCAGGCCGCCGCAAGTAAAATAGTGAGAGTGGTATTCAAGAATCTTATCCCTCTTTCCCACCTCAATCGGCGTTGAATTGGTGAGCTCGTGGCTTGAAATACAATTCGAGTTCCCCAACTACTGCATATGAGAGACCTCTAGAGTTTCGAAAACATCCAAGAGAAATTTGGTCGCTTCAGGATCCTGATACCGGGCGGGTGAATGCGCTACGCTGCCGCCGCAACCGTAAGTGGTGCAGGCATCGAGGAAGCCCCCGCTTTCTTGTCCTTCGACTCACCCAAGGGTGCAGAAGAGTGGTCGATCTTTGCCTTTTTCTTCTTCTTGAGCAAGCCTGACAAACGTTCGTTGAGTGATGAACTGGACATTCCTCGGGAGATGTACAAACCTGCAGAAACAGCGGATTTCACATTGTCGATGATCTCCTGACTTTCCTCCAAGAATTCAGTGTCATCGAAGCGGTGCTTCTTGCCGATGGATGACTCGGGATCACCAGATACCGAGGCAATCTTTCTCTCGAGAGCTTCCAGCTTGGCTTTCTTGGCCTCTGCTGCGGCTTTCTTGCGGTCATCTTCACTCTCCATGTAGTCGACGAGACTGGAAGCAGGTCAGACGCACGGATCAACGAACTAAAAGAGATAATGTGCGCACCGTTTAGCAGTCTTGATGGTGCTCAGTCTACGGCCGCTGAGATCCCTACACGAGTCGTTGTTGTTCGTCTTCTGGCTGCTCATGCGACCACCGGCGGCGCGAAGCTGTGAGCCAAAGCCACCCTTTCCGCCGCGAAGACGGGGTACGATACGGAGAATGACGAGGTCCGAGGAGTCGTCATGGAGGTCTGAGACGCGGGTGTGTGGGGTGAGCGAACCACAGTGAGGGGTGATGTTCAAGGTATCGGAGTCGGGCAAATCGGGGTAGCGGTCGGAGAGAAGGTCATAGAGATCATCTACGCGCGTCTCTGATGACACGCGGAGGGAGAGTGTGGGGAAAGGCGGAAAGGTAGAGAAGAGCACGCTCGTGGTAGACATGACGAAAGATGTGATGGTGTCACGTGAGGGATGATTGATTGCTTTTCAAACTCAGGTATTTCTACCCCTCTCTAAGCTTTACTACGACCACCACCATGGACGTGTTCATTTGGCCAGTTCAGTTCTGTATCGGAGCGACAGTGACCTCATATGTCATGTCTATCCTCACCAACAACGTCTCCCAGGTAGACAAAATCTGGACGTTCCTCCCGGCCATTTACACCGCCTATTATGCTCTCCTCCCCCTCTGGCCGCACAAGCTCCTAGTATATCCTCTTCCCTATGTCCCAGAGACGGTATACAAGTCCTTCGGAACCACTTTTAGCCCCCGCGCATTGCTGATGCTCGCTTTGGTCGTACGTTTGTCTACACATTCGGGGGAAAAGTAGATCTGATGCATAACAATCCAGGTTACTTGGATGCTGAGGTACATGACCATCACTATTTAACTGCATGGCCCATTAATGTCTTGCAGGCTCACATACAACACGTGGCGGAGAGGACTCTTTAATTTGTAAGTGCTTCCTCGCCGGATCGTCGAGCGACTCATGACATGCCTCGTTTGGATCAGCAACGAGGAGGACTACCGCTGGCAGATCGTTCGTGGTAAAATCCCACCTTGGCTGTTCCAGGTATTCAACCTCACGTTTATCGGTATGTTCAATTCCTTGCTGCGGTGGGGTTACAACGCTCATTGTGGCGTCCAGCTGTGATCCAAAATATCCTCCTTCTTGCTATTGCTCTTCCGGTCAAGATTGCGGTTACTCAGCCACACACGAGTTTAGGGGTCTCCGATTACCTCCTTGGTTCACTTGGATTCCTCGTCATTTTGACTGAATTCATCGCGGATAATCAACAGTACTCATACCAATCGTTCAAGCGCTCGGGTAAACTGAATCCGAATGAGTGGTTTGGAGCGCGTATCACCTGGACGAAGCAGGATGCAGAGAGGGGATTTGTGACACGGGGACTGTGGGCGTGGTCTAGACACCCCAATTTTTTCTGTGAACAGAGCTTCTGGGTAGGTCGTGTCGCGAGTGGACGATACGCAATCGACTGACGGTTAGACAGGTGATCATCAATTTGATCCCGCTCGTGTGTGCGGACAGCCCGTGGGGACAAGAGTGGCCGACGTCGCTGAGAGCGTTGGCACCGCTTCTTCCGAGCCTGTCGCTCTGTGCATTGTTTGCGGGGTCGACGAGGTTCACCGAGTCGATTTCAGTGGCCAAATACCCTGTCGCCTACAAGGCATATCAGGAGCGTGTTGGAATGTTTGAACCGTTGAGCACGGTGGTGCGGGGTGCGGTGCTGAGCGCGGAGGGAAGGCGAATTTCTGTAGACAAGGTAGTGTACGGTCAGGGGAAGGAAGAGTAAGTAAGTTCCTGTTGAATGTAAATCGGTCGAAATCGGACTCCGCTTGTCATGTCGGCCGAGTGAAAAAAAAAAAGTAGAAAAAGACGCGACTTGTCAACTTGCAAACATCAAACTTTCATGGCTTCTATCCCTCGTCTCTCCTCGCGCGCCCTTCGCGCCCTCGCTCGTCGGGCACCCCGCTCGCCCGCTGCCCTCCCCGCAGCGTCCTTTTCCCTCCTCGCCCGCTCCCCGCTCCCTTCTCCCGCACCCAAGGTAAGTTTTCTTCGTCGATCGCCCCAAAAAAATCGCGTCATAGTGACTCACTCTCCGTACAAAGGCACTCCCTGCGCGCGGTATGAAGACCCTCAGCTTTGCGGGCACCGACGAGGTCGTCTACGAACGCTCCGACTGGCCCCTCGCCAAGTTGCACGACTACTTCAAAAATGACACCCTCGCCATCATCGGCTACGGCTCCCAAGGTCATGGCCAGGGTCTCAACGCTCGTGACAACGGCCTCAATGTCATCGTCGGTGTCCGCAAGGACGGCGAGAGCTGGAGACAGGCCATGGAGGATGGTTGGGTCAGCCCTTTCCTTACACGCTTGCGTCCTCTGTTTTACCTGTTTTCGATAGGTTCCAGGAGAAACACTCTTCCCCATCGAGGAAGCCATCAACCGTGGCACCATCATCATGAACCTTCTGTCCGACGCTGCCCAATCGCAGACTTGGCCAGCCCTCTCACCCCTCATCACAAAGGGAAAGACACTTTATTTCTCGCATGGTTTCTCCGTCGTCTACAAGGAGGATACCCACATCGTCCCTCCCACGGATGTCGACGTTATCCTCGTTGCTCCCAAGGGTTCGGGTCGAACTGTCCGTACTCTTTTCAAGGAGGGCAGGGGTATCAACTCCAGCATTGCCGTCTTCCAAGACGTTACGGGCAAGGCAAAGGAGAAGGCTGTTGCTCTCGGTGTCGCCATCGGTTCCGGCTATCTATATGAGACCACCTTCCAGAAGGAGGTTTACTCTGACTTGTTCGGTGAACGAGGCGTGGTATGTCTTCATCTTCATACTTTCTGTCTAGTGTACTCACTAGTTTTGGTAGCTTATGGGTGCAATTCGTAAGTTTATATGTTTACATCATGGGGGACTCTATCTCAAGGACAAAAAGAGGGCTTGTTCTGTGCTCAATACAAGGTTCTCCGTGCCAACGGCCACTCACCTTCGGAGGCATTCAACGAGACCGTCGAGGAAGCTCTGCAGTCTCTCTACCCGTTGATCGGTGAGAAAGGGTGAGTATTCTCAATTCATCTTGCAACCTTGTGCCAACGCTACACGCAGTATGGATCACATGTACAACTATTGCTCTACCACAGCCCGTCGTGGAGCACTTGATTGGGCTCCCATCTTCGAAAAGACCAACCGCCCTGTTTTCGAGCAGCTGTATGAGAGTGTCAAGAACGGCACCGAGACTCGTAATGCTCTGGAGTTTAACGGCCGTTCGACATACCGCCAGGACCTTGCCAAGGAACTCAAGGAAATTGACGACCAGGAGATCTGGAGAGCTGGTAAGACCATTCACGCAGTGCTACCGATGCTGTTGCTTAATTGTTGAACTCTAGGCAAAGTCGTCCGTTCCCTTCGCCCCGACTACAAGGCCGAATAGATGATGTCCAGCAATATATCATGACGTGATACCGATTTGGGACCTGGGTTGTTGTTTCTAGTACCCTTTGAGCGTAGTACAGTTGCTGTGTACTCGGAGCCAAAAGCACCATTAGTGCAGTCGAGTTGTCTTGGGTTAATTGCATCATTTCATGTACAGTACACTATTCCTGGACCTCGTTTACCATGGCCGGAACCTTTGACCGGCTACCGGAAAGCGTGGGTACATTGTGGCGTGGGTAGAGGTATACTTACAATCACGCTTCTCTTGGATTCGGAGTGCTCGATCGTTCTACTGTATGCATTGCTCTTTTGGACTACTATTTGGGCACCTCAAGTTCTGGTTCACTGTATTCCATCTTTGCCCCCGCACGACCCCATGACATCCTAATAGCCCTCTTTATCACCTGGAACATCAGGTCTCGACCGGACGTGCACCCGCTGCATCGACAGCTTTGAGCACGCGATGGCATTGTCGAGTACGCGCTCATTAGCGCCTTCAAGAACTCGCGTTTCGGAAGGATTGAAGCCAAGGAATTCCCCTCGCTCGAGTGTGGGTGTGTCTCCGTCCCTTTGCGCGGCCCCTCGTTCACTGGCCCCGGTAGACGCGGGTTCTGACTGACCCAACATTCATACATATGCTTGTGGAATTCAAATGGTTCGGTTCCCATGTCATCTACGCCGATTTCAGTCATCGTGTAAGTTGCTAAGTTACAAATATTGAAGCCATCCGAATCCAGAACGGCTCACGCGGTACTACGTGAGGGCTGCGATAGAGATGGAGCTGGTCCGGATGGTTTGCGTCAGTTCGAAATGCAAGCAAGTCCGTTCCGGCAACGCAGATATCGT
>JBBPPA010000300.1:0-26100 GCA_038091735.1 Leccinum pellstonianum | reverse complement strand
CGCCTACACGAATGACAAGATGGGTTATCATCATCTCGGTATGATCCAAAAGTTTAAATTGGTGACTTACCGTACGTCTTTGCCCATTCGTGATAGGTTAACCATGGCGCATTCGCGTTGACTCCAATGACATTTCCGATCCATGGTAACCCCGGAGGACCAGGGGGCAACGAGTAACTTGCGGGCCGCGTATTCCCAAAATATCGTCTGCCAATATAAATGACGGCGACACACCCAAAGCCAATGGCATACGCGATCATGGTCGAAGCAGCCATGGGGGTGAAACAATGGAATATCAACTGACAGCAGATCTCTTCATTTTATGGGTTCCTCGCCAACGGCTCCGACATGATGGGACTCGGGAGTTCGAGGGATGATGTCTCGGATGGGGAAAGGTGCTAATTAGCAAACTGGTAATATTTGTCTCAGACCATTACGCAACGATCCATTGCTTTGATAGAGTCTTGGGGGCGTAGGTTGAATGTTTCCTATCAAATGTTTCAGTGCCACTGGGAACGCACCAGCTTGAGGCTGCAATCAATTTGAACTTGGACATGTACCACCCCTTCCGGGCGACTGACTTGATGTGCCGAGTAGTAGCGCTGTATCGGACAAAAAATGATTCCCGCGACGCTGGTACTGTACAACTTGGGCCCCGTTTTTGGGTGGGAACGAAAAAGACAATCAATTATCGTCTACGCAGCGTTTGAATGATTCGCTTGCTACCGAGTTTCCTGGCGAGTACTCTTAAGGCTTCACCAATTAGTTATGACCTACTTACACTAGTACACAAGATTCTCTGATAGCATAGGGGCTGTGCACCCGTACCCATTAGGTCGCGGCTTCCGATTTTCTAACCCGTACCGACGCGATCACCGATTAACATGAAACTTTCGTACAAATATTCATGAGATGGCTTCGTGGAGACTATTTCCCAAGTGTGATACTGAATCAAATCTTCTGGGCAGGCAATCTAGCTAAGCGGTCCTCGCAGCAATCAGCTCTTCCAACTTCTCCGCGTCCACCCCTGGAATTCTGGGTACGATCCTACAATCGAACGGAAGAGGACGTCTGTACAAGGAATCACTATCACTATGCCAAGTATCCCATTCGTTCATTACTCACGAGGCAAGCCCACCCGAAAACTTTGGTTCAGTTGTGATTTCTGTCCCGTTCTCGGGTTTCAATATTTTGAAGACTGCCAGGACCTTGGCAATCGCAGACCACACAGATGTGTCCGCAAAGTGTCTGCCGACGCAGATGCGTCTGCCAAATCCAAATGCGATATGTTCCGTGTCGTTCGGTTTTAGGGAACCATCGTCATTCAGAAATCGCTCTGGTATTAATGCATGCGGATTTGCATATCTAGATTCGTCGGGTGCCATCGACCTACATCAGAACGAGGCAATCAAAGGCTTCTTCGAAAAAAGTAAAGAGTATACCAACCACAAGTTACTCATGAAGATCGTACCTGCGACACTGGGCATCAATATACTCTCACTGAAAAGAAGCTGTAATCATTGTATAGCAAGCGTGAAACATACTCACGTATCGGGAACGTTGCCACAACGATCGCGATGTCGGGACGCACTGCAGACGAGGCAATATCTTGCACCTTTATCATGAGCTGGAAAAGTTCGTCATCCTGATTTGGCGGATCATAATCGTAAGTGCTGCTCAGAATGATGGAGGCCGTGTATCTTGATGTAAAGGTCAGATTGTGTGCGTCACTCTGCCTAGCCTCCACCTCGAACACGTACTCAAACACATGTTCATCAAACTGTTGCGGGGCACACAACAGACGTCGGAGAAGCTGGCATGCCTTGTTGTGTTGAATGGGTACAAATCTCGAAGCTGCATTGGTTCGAAATGTCTGGTGGAAGAATCGTCTATGGAGTCGCCATTCGTCGCCGTAGGGGAAAAGTGCAGTATTAAAGATTAGTCCACACCTAGTAAGATAATGATGTCTAAATTCACTGTGAGAAGAAGTCCTTACAGATCGTTGGTGATCAGATAAGGGTGGTCTGAATTGTTTGAGGAACCCGTGTCGAGCAAATCCTTCGCGACCTTTTCCGAGTTGACGATGATGATATCTTTGCCTAACAGTCGAGAGTAAACTAAATCACCTACAACGACAACATGAGCTGACAGCATTATCTTGGTATGCTTCTGGCTTACCGTATGTTCTTGCCCATTCAAGTTCATAATCATGATAGGTTAACCATGGCGTGTTCGTGTCGATTCCGATGACATTTCCGATCCAGAAGCACACCAGTGATAGAACTATCGTATCTAACCTTAATACAAGTATTTTTGAGGTCATCCATTAAGCCTAAAAAATGTAGTTCGAGTTTGACTGTTTTGGTTTGTTCCCTGCCAAATGAACGCGTACCATGACGTGATGCGTCGCAATGTAGCAATGTCGATGGTGTCACAAGTGCTAGTTCCGAGGCTGGCCCAGCCTCGGAGGATCGCCGAAGCCGCTCAATTTAGGGTGTGTCTGGACGAGCAGTGGCAAGAGCTCCGGCCCATATGTAGCACCAGCGCATACTGCAGTTAAATGTCATATGGTTGATCGCTTCCGTGAACAGCATGATGCCATCACTGGTAACTAATACAGTCATTTCAAGTTCAAGTTCTTCAAGCGAAGGCGAATTTCCGAGTCGTGGATCTTTCAGAGAGTCAACATGTAAGCAGCCTTTTTTCTGTCACCCTCTTACAGAATAGGTCCTTAAGAGACGTTCTCAGCGTGCTCATACGTCCCTATCCTTCTGGTCAATCCAAGAACCGGGAAGCCAGTGCCCATTAATTGTGAAAAAGGTCCTAGTAGGTTCATATTTATTCGTATCAACTATTTCGCTCAGTAACACTTGGTACTTGTTCTGTTTGTTCCAACTATTACAATTTATGTATGTCCACTCAGCACTGCATATTTTCCATTCCCTAACGTTTGCCACTCGAAATTCGCGCATTTGACGTAAACCGTCGTCACAGGTGGTACAGTCGTATTTACAGCACATACATTCCCAATTACTGGGTTGTCAGGTATCCCTGAGAAGGGTGTTTGTGATATTGGATACTGTGGCAGCAAGGCGCTCTAAGCAGCAATCAACTCTTCCAACCTTTCAGTATCCATCCCCGGGATTCGAGGTATGATCCTACATTCAAACGGATGAGGACGTCTGTACAAGGAATCAATACCACCATGCCAAGTATCCCATTCGTTCATTACTCACGAGGCAAGCCCACCCGAGAACTTTGGTTCGATAGTGATTTCTGTCCCGTTCTCGTCCAAAGGCTTCAATATTTTGAAGACTGCCAGGACCTTGGCGATCACAGACCATATAGACGTGTCCGCAAAGTGTCTGCCGACGCAGATGCGTCTGCCAAATCCATATGCGATATGTTCAGTGTCGTTCGGTTTTAGGGAACCATCGTCATTCAGAAATCGCTCTGGTATGAATGCGTGCGGATTTGCATATCTAGATTCGTCGTGTGCCATCGACCTACATCAGGACTAGGTAATAAAGGGGTTCTTTCAAAAAAGTGGAGAATATACCAACCACAGGTTAGTCATGAGGATGGCACCTACGACACTGGGCATCAATATACTTTCGCTCGGTTGATAAATGTATGGATTGTTCACCTTTCGGAATGTGGAATCCATTATACACATAGTCGTCCACGGCAGCGTGAGGAATCGCTTGGTGATTCAAGAGATTCATCAATAAGGGTTGATGAAGGGTTAAAAATACTCACACATGGGAACGATGGGATTATATCTGAGCGTTTCGCGAAAAATGGCATCTACAAGGGGTAGCAGAGGCCGATCGTCCATTGTTGGCAGTCTGGTCTTGCCCACAACGGCATCGATTTGTGCTTGCGCTTTTTCTTGCACCCCTGGGTTCAGCATCATCACGAGAAAAAATACCGATAGCACTGTGTGGGACTGTATCCCGACATGGTCCGTCACTAATGTAAAGTTACCATGAATGTACATTTGTGACATACTGTGTCTGACCCTGCTACAAGTTTAAAGAGCCGGAGCACGAGTGAGTAGGAATCAGACCACGAACGCAAAAAGCATACCCAGAAAAGCTGTCGCAGCTGCACTCTTAACTCCTTCTGTCCATGCTTTGTCTGGTGTTGTTCCTTTCGCTTCCACAGCTTGCATTGCATCGTGTACCATGGACGGTGTAACACTACACGCTCGCTTGATGGAATATCACTCAACGAGCGCATGGGATAATGTACGAAGATCTCACCGCTCTCTGTAGTGCATAGTCGAATGTTGTTTCGACATAACGTCTTGCTAGCTTGCTGGCAGTCACCATGTCATCTTTGAACGACATTCCAGGAAACCATGCCGGAAGCTTCAGCACTGAAAGGAAGCTGTAATCATTGTATAGCAAGCGTGAAATGTACTCACGTATCGGGAACGTTGCCACAAATATCGCGATATCGGGACGCACTACTGACGAGGCAATATCTTGCACCTTTATCACGAGCTGGAAAAGTTCGTCATCCTGACTTGGCGGATCATAATCGTAAGTGCTGTTCAGAATGACGGAGGCCGTGTATCTTGAGGCAAAGGTCAGATTGTGTGCGCCACTCTGCCTAGCCTCCACCTCGAACACGTACTCAAACACATGTTCATCAAACTGTTGCGGGGTACGCAACAGACGTCGGAGGAGCTGACATGCCTTGTTGTGTTGAAAGGGTACAAATCTCGAAACTGCATTAATTCGAAATGTCTGGTGGAAGAATCGTCTGTGGAGTCGCCATTTGTCGCCATAGGGCAAAAGTACAGAATTAAAACCTATTCCACACCTGATAATCATGTTTTATCAATTCACTGTCCAGTGTGAGAAGAAGTCCTTACAGATCGTTGGTGATCAGATAAGGGCGGTCTGAATTGTTTGAGGAACCCGTGTCGAGCAAATCCTTCGCGACCTTTTCCGAGTTGATGATGATGATATCTTTGCCTAACAGTCGAGAGTGAACCAAGTCGCCTACACGAATGGATCATCATCATCATCTCGGTATGATCCAAAAGTTTGAATCGGTAACTTACCGTACGTCTTTGCCCATTCGTGATAGGTTAACCATGGCGCATTCGCGTTGATTCCAATGACATTTCCGATCCATGGTAACCCCGGAGGACCAGGGGGCAACGAGTAACTTGCGGGCCGTGTGTTCCCAAAATATCGTCTGCCAATAATGTAAATGACCGCGACACACCCAAAGCCAATCATGGCATGCGCAATCATAGTCGAAGTAGTCATGGGGGTGAAACAATGGAACATTCACTGACAGTAGATTTCTTCATTTTATGGGTCCCTCGCCAATGGCTCTGAACGTTGACGGTTCAGACGTGATGTAAGTTCGAGAGATATGATGTCTCGGATGGGTGAAGGTGCTAACTTGAACTGGTGATGTTTCAAACATTACGCAACAATCCATTCCTTTGATAATAGAGCCTCGGTTGAACGGTTCCTAGTATCAACTGTTTCAGTGCCACTGGGAACGCACTAGCGCTGCGTCGGACAAAACGATTCCGGCGAGGATCTTCAAGTAGTACGTGGGAATTGCAAAAATTGAGGACTAATACTTGCCAGTGGTGGATGCGGCGGCATCTCCTCACGTTGGCGTCAGGCAGCATTGCGCTCACGACCGACTCTTGTTGTCAGCACCGACTCTAGTCTCCCGTAGGCAGACCCGGTCGTTACAAGATTATTACTTGGGATACTTGAATGTAAGTTAAACTAAATCACCTACAACATGAGTTGACAGCATTATCTTGGCATTCGGTATGCTTCATTCTTACCGTACGTTCTTGCCCGTTCATGATAGCTAGGTTAACCATGGTGCGTTCGTGTCCTTTCCTATACATGGTAACCCCGGAGGACCAGGGGGCAACGAGCAAGCGAGACGTGTATTCCGAAAACATCGTCTGCTCATGATGTAGATCATAGTAACCCCGACAAACCCAAAGGCAATCGCGCAAGCAGTGGCGGAAGCCGTCATGGCGGGTCGGTTGGTATCGAGTCAACACCTCAGGTGTGTCGACCTGAAAAGGTACTGTACTCGCGTGTCTCAGACAATAAGTATGCGACGTTGAAACCACTCTTGGGTGAGGCGGTTCAGACCGTTCAGTTCAACTGCGCAGGTTGAACTGTTCCCGTTTGGTTCCTGTCGCATGTCCATGTGTAAGTCAATGCCAACGCGAAGAAACTTCAGATGACTTTGGCGAAGTTACGCCACTGATACTGCGGAGTTACCATTACTGTAACGGAGGGTTTGGGAGGCATGCATGAACGAGCGGATTCGTATTAGGACGCTTCCCATTTACAGATTTAAACTCCGAACGCCTCACAAAATGTTGGAAGCGATCAGCTATATCATGACATTTAACTGCAGTATCGTTTGCAACGCGCTGTACATATCTAGGGCCCTTGCCACTCGTCCAGACACACCCTAAATTGAGCGGCTTCGGGAGCGATTCTCCTGGCCCGGCCTAGGAACTACTTGTATGACACATCGACATCATTATTACTTGACAAAATCGTAACTTAGACTACAGGGGATTAGTTTGCTGCTAGGGATACATCAAAACACAACTTTAGTTACATGTACGAATCGATCACAACTTGCGATAACATGAGAGGATTAGAGGTGGGGGCTTTGAACAGTAGTCGTTCCTTCAAGCAACTTGAAAGGCTTCGTAGGTCCTGCTAAATTCTTCCCCCACGCAATCACTCCTCGGCTCAGTCTCCTGGCGACGATAATCAGATTCTTCATCTTTTTGCTCGGAAGAGAGGCTTGCGGTTTCTGCGAAGCCTCTGTCTGAGGAATGTCCATGTCCATGAACGACCCGGGGGTGTCACTGTCCTCTCCACGAGGCTCGTCGTACAATGGTACCACGGGGTAATTTTGTGGCGTGACGTACTGATGAAGCGGAGCCGGTTTCGACAGAGGTTGGGAAGAACCTGACGGGTGACTGCCATGTGCAGGATGGGACGGGCTTCGACGCAGATGTTCGTGGTCCGAGTGCTGTTTCTTCAAGCGCCGTGGAGGGGGAAGGGAAGGACATTTATCCTTTCTTTGTCCAACATGATTGAATGACCGGCGCCCTTCGGACTGTGACTCGCGATGATTATCCGGCGCGTATGCTTCTAGCTTCAGCAAACTGCGTTCCAGTCTGTCAAGCGAGGAACATCGGTTGGACAGCGGACTCGACGTCGGCGTCGGAGGAGGTTCCCGAGGGTGAGCGAATGTTTTGTCCAGATCGATTGCACGTCGATGAGAGGATTCAGGGAGTGGTGGCTTGAAATGGAATACTTGTCCATGGCGTCGATGTGGGGATGGAGACGGACGGACAGCACTGGGAGTCTTGCGGCGAGGAACTGGCGCTGAAAACTCGGTAGATCCGACTGACGATTGCTTTTCAATGAGCATGCGTACATCGGGAAGGTCCGCATGTGGATTGATACTCGAGGAGATAGGATTATTCGATGGACTGTTGGTAGAGTGTGGAGGACTAAAGTTCCTTTGTTTGCGAGACACAAGGGATCTGGTGGGGGGAAGGCTAGGGGGTAGAATGTCGGGTACTTGTTCTGATCCATTGGGAACAAGGGAAGAACCGTCTCCAGGCATAAGGTGATCTTCATCGGCGGTCAACCCGACAAGAAGGCTGACTTCATGAATGAGAACGCTATAACGCAACGGATCTGACAGCTCGTTTGCATTCGCGAGGGTGGGCTGAGTGGTTTCCCAAGAAAAATAGTCGGTTGCATCCTCTGGTGGCACTGGCGGGGCGTGAGGTATGTTGCGAGGGCGAAGGGGCGGGGAGCTTTCGAACCGGTCGTACATGTTTTCCCGCCGGCCCATGTTCCTCAGAAGCACTCGCTCCTTGGTCGTATCCGCCCCGGACAGATAATATGCGCTAGCGGCCGGAAGTGAAAGCGAGGGCTGTATGAGTAGGTGAGTGATAGGCGATGTATGTGATGATCCACGGGCTACCTTGTCGAGACGGTGGTCAATCTGGAGTGCAAACTCGTCCGGGCTGACGATGGTCGGGGCGGGGGAGAAATATGAGTCTGGAGTCGGCGGGGAAGGATGATCTTGAGCCGCCGAGCTTGGGGACGGCGAACCAGTGTCAAAACTTTAGAAGATAGAAATTTGATCGGCATGTTGATCGGGGGGGAACGGAAAGATACTCACCTCCACGCGGACGAGGGCGAGGACGGGAAATCGTCGAGAACGAGCGGGCAGGGAGATGGCGGCATTGGGAAGAGATGGAGCGGTGCGGGGACGGGCACGACGGAGACTAAATAATGGGTTGGCATTCTGGAGGATATCACTCGGAGAACAGCGCCGAGCCCGCCGTTTTCGTTTCCAATGGTTGCGCGTACCGCAGCCTCTCGCGATCACTCGCACATGTCGCACGATCGTCGAAGGGGAATTTCGAATGTCTTGCATGACGATCGACAGATTAGGAGTACTACAAAAACAGCAACAAATTCATCCTCGCACAACTAATATGCCTTCTTCCCCGCCGCGAGCTGCAAATGGGCACTGTGCTCGTCGTAAGGCACCTTCGTGACCGGTATCTCTCGCCACAAGTCGGGCGTGAGGAAGGAGTATGTTTTAGTGATCTGCGATGAGCATGAGGATCGTAACAAAGGAACAAGGGTGAACCATACAGCAAGAAACGTTGCTTTTAAGAAGTTTCCCATCGTTGCCGTCGATCCTTTGGATTGTGTGTAGCAGTCCTCCACACCAGCCAGCTGCAACAGTCGCTTGGAGGCAGGTGCAGCGACGATACCGGTACCTCGCGGAGCAGGGATCAACCTGCACATGACGGACCCGACCTTGCCGCTGACCTTGGACGGCACCGTGTGGGGCTCACCAAGGGCAGCACCCCAGTAACCTCTCCGCACTGGGATCACAGATAACTTGGCGAGGATGATAGCGCCGCGAATAGCGGTAGCGACTTCCTTGGCGCATTTGACACCCAGACCGACATGGCCGTCGAAATCGCCGATGGCGACAAAGGCTTTGAAACGTGTACGTTGACCTGCGCGAGTCTGCTTTTGAACAGGCATGATTTTCATGACTTCGTCCTTGAGCTTTGGTAGGAAGGAGTCGACGATCTGGTATTCTTTGACGGGAAGAGAGAAGAGATAGATCTCCTCCATAGATTTGATTTTGCCGTCCTTTACTAGACGCCCGAGCTTGGTGACGGGGACCCTGCGGTTGGTGGTTGGACGGTATTCTTGGACAAGGATGCACCACGAACCATTCTTTTTCTTCGTCTTTGCGACCGCCACGACGCGGACCACGACGGCCACGACCACGGTCACCACGACCCCGTCCGAATCCACCTCGTCCTCGTGCTGCGTCGGCCATATTTGTTTTGAAAAGATACTGTGCATAAGATCAGTGAGCCGTGACATCCAACACGGAGTGGAGACATCCAGCTGCAGAGCAGCCAGAAAGCATCCGGTCCTTGGAAGGATTGCGACGGAGTGCATGCTGTCGCAGTGGACTGGATGCATAGGGAAGATACTCACCGGACTGGAAGTCGGCGATGTCGAGTTTACTGTTGGTCTGTTCTCTCCGAGGGAGGATCTTTCTCTCGCCACAGCCTGCCCTGAACTGGCATCGGAGACCCCCGACACTCTGTCCACCCGCTGTTTCTCCTCCACTCGAGACGACCGTCTAAAAAACGGACAGAGAATGTATTCGATCCCTCTCGCATGTTTACGAGAAAGACGGGTCCCGTCCGAGGCTACAATGTTCGTTGTGGAGGAGAGAGACAGTGTCCGGGGGACGGATTCACGTTCCGGTGTCCTGACGGCTGACTGTTGCAGGCAGGCAACGCTCTTGCACCATCACTACCAACACCTTGAACTACAAAGGCACCTTTCCTTTCTCTTGACAACTATCTGCGTTGCTCACGTCCTATACAGCACCTTTACATCACCCACCTATTCGCCAGTCACGTTGGAACAACATGTCGCAACCTTCCATCTCGAATTATACGAAACAGCAATCTAGTCTTTGCCCCACGTTCGTACCCTTCCACGCTCACCTACACTCTTCCCTCACATCTATTTTCCGGTTCAGCAACGGCCGTCTTACCGTTGGGGATGGGGCTTTCACTTGCGACAACTCTCCCAGTGTACTTGCCGTGTGCCACGTCCAGGGCACCGACGACATGTTCTACTACTCTACTACGTTCTCTGGCGGACCCGGAGTATGTTCTTCCTTTGTTGTTTCTGCCGATTGCGCATCCTGACCATTTCTCGACAGTGGCGTTTTTGACATCCCTGCCGCGAAATGCCCTCCAGATGGAGGGTCGTCAGACTGTGTGACAGGCAGTCTGGCGCCTATCATCTCCCAATCCCCAGATTCATCATTTTCTCCTTCGCCTCCTGAGAAAACAAGTCCGATCAGTAATCATCTAACCAACACCCGAATCCCAACCACTGTGTCACCAAGACCTATTCCCGGAAGATCCGAGTCTCCCTGTAGTCTCCTTACTCCTCCGTTGACCCCGGACGACAGCGACGCAAGTGGTGCTCATGGTATATTTACCGAGCATCCAAAGGATGCTCTGGATCTTCTCTTGAACGTCTTTCCTCGTAACGGATTGAGCATTTTACCTTTTGCCAAAAGCGTCGTTGTCTCCGCGCCAAACATGGGAGCTACCTTTGATGGATTTGTTCTCGAATTGCCCGGGAAGCCCAAGACGCTGTACGTCGACGGTAAAAATGCTCCAGCCGTCAGTCTTCGCGAAAGGTAGCCTTACATCATCGATCTTGTGTCCTTCTGACTTTGAAATCGTGTAGTATCGTCGCCCTATTGGAGCTCGCCGATGAACACCTGCAATGTTCCGCACTCGTAATCGTTCTCAACAAGTCGTTCAATGAGCTCAACGATCTTTTGCACTCCCTCATGTACGTCGGTGGAAGCGTTGTCACTAAACCACCCTTCCAGGTTAATTCAGCGTATATTCTTGTGGGGTTAGAGATCTGAGTTGAAGAAGGGGTGTTACGGTCAAGGGAATGTGTTTTCGTGACATCCGTGTCGTTGGGTTGAATCACTCCTATGCGCTCAATCATTATGTACAATGTGGCCTGATAGATGTTTGATCTCGTCCCTGAGTAGCCCACACGTGGCGGACTCGTTCCCTCTCTGTCGAACACACTCAAGCAGCGACAACTGTATTGTATCAATCATGACTGGCTTGATGGATTTTATCCTCTCCTTTGTCAATTTTTTGTGTGGTAGCTCGACCGCTCGAGAGGAGCCGCAGGCTCAGGCTGTCGAATACCAGCAACGCCCACAAGCCTACCAACTACGACCAGCGACACGACCTCAGCGGGTGACACCCGAGCATCACCGTCAAGTGGGTCTTACGGCCAACTATTCGATGATACCCTTGACACCTCCATGCACAGGAGCAAGTATGGAAGCCAACTACATCTCAACCGCCTTCGAGTCGTCCGGAACCTAAGTCACGCCAGGTATATTTTCCCCTCCAGGTCTTTACCCGCTTTACAGTGCATGATTTCTTTCTCTCAAGGATCTGAATCAAGTCAACCAGCATGATGAGCATTACAAGGCCCTGCGCGCCAAAGCGAACGAGCATGGCGACTTGATGGCGCAAAGTTTCCAAGAGAGCCACGAGGCCTACAATCGGGGTGATCACGCTCGCGCCAAGGGACTTTCAGCAGAAGGGAAGCAACATGAACGCGAGATGGAGAGCCTCAACGCCCAAGCCAGCGCTTGGATATTTAGACGTGAGTGGCGCTGTTTACTCGTGGTGCGACGCTCAGACGCCTTACGACTTTGGTACAGAGAATAACCTGGTAAGTACGATTCCGTTCGTCTCTTCTCTGTCTATTCACGCGAGGTATACAGGACAGTAAACCCGGAGAAATCGATCTCCACGGCTTGTACGTCAAGGAGGCGGTTTCGTACGTCGAGAAGAGCACCGAAGAAGCTCGACGAAGAGGGGATGCTGAGATTCGGCTCATTGTTGGCAAGTCGCACCCATTCATGCCGAGAACTGCAGCTGACACCGCTCACCGTGGACGTTAGGGAAGGGATTGCATTCCGATGGCAATGTCGCGAAGATAAAGCCTGCTATCGAGGAGTTCATGAAGAAGTAGGGAATGATTCTTCCAGGGTGACGACTTGGTCATTCACCGTTTTTCTACAGGAACAATATACCCACTGAAATCGACTCGCACAACGCCGGCGTACTTGTCGCGCGGCTTTCTTAGGCCCACTGTAAGGACTACCATTTCCAGGATATCGACTCGTGATGAGAGCGATACCTCTGGACACGGCGATTGAGCACGATATGCTACGAAGATATGATTTTGATCTTGATCCCCTTGATGGGTGTACATTGTATTTGCTGTACGATTGTTATGTATGTACATGATGTGTTGTTGCAATTTCTTGGTGTCTCACGGAGTGCCTTTGTCCTGAACCACTCAATGGCCAGCTCTGATATTCTCAAACAGTCGACCCGTCGTACTCGAGACATTCTCCGTTACCTTGTTCGACCATCTTGCAGACATGCGTCCACAAGCTCCAACCCCTTCCCATATCCTACCCATCCAAATCCGCAACCCCACCAAGTCTTCCACCTGCCCAGGTCCGCAAGTCAGCAGCAAATAAAACAACGATGTCGGTGGTAACTCTGCATGTTTCATCCAGTACTCACTCAGATGTGTGTGTGTGTGTCTTTTCCATGCCAGACTACGACCTCGTCCGGATATACCACCCGGATTCACCCGTCGCACGCAATCACCCTCCAGAGATAGCCCAGGCCCGGTTTCAGTCGATATCCAAAGCGTATGATTTGCTGCAGGGCAAGAGTGCCATCACCGGTGCGGTGCTTACGAACCGTGAGCGTCAAGCGGATCCCGCACGCTTCAGACCCAGGCCGTCGAGGCGTCCCCGTCATTTCGACGAGTCCGCAGGCGACGAACGCTGGAAGGAACGGATCCTGTTGGGAGCGACGCTACTGGTGAGTTCTCGCTGCGGCATTTGTTTGGGGGATCGGCCTAAACGAACGCGGTAGGCCCTCGTCGCGTTTGTCATGCAAACCAATGTTTCTCGCCATAAAGCCATCAATCAGGCCGCCCCCCGCGGTGCTCGGACGTCGTCGTCTGAACCCAAGCATTCTTTGGCCGACGATGTGCTGGCCGAGCCAACGGAGTGTCCACTCCCCCGGCGATCATAATCGTTTATAGCACTGGGGCGTGTCGACACTGTACTTTATTTCCTCCGTGGGACTCTGGGGGGGCAATAAACGCGCGCCGCAAAGTCTTGTGCGCTTCGCGGATAGCAATAATTATGGTGTTTACTCAGGTCTGCTGACCGAGGCTACCATGTGCAGCATGTGGTTGAAAACTCAAATCAGCCACAAAGTGTAATAGGGGACATCAAACGATACATTTGCGAGATCATGGGAATGGGAATAGAAAACGCCATAGTCGTGGCGCTGGTGAAGGATCTGCCCCATTCGAACTGGTGGATAAAATAAACAGACTGGCCCATCAAAGGTGAGACCCTCATTCTTCGAATGACTCAGCTGGTCAATACAGAAATATCATTATCGGTGCCGGCTTTGTAAACGCATCAAGATAGCCTACACGTATCTCTGTCAGCGAGATGGGGAAAAGACATGGTTCTCGTCCGGCAGATCGCAGTCGGCGCAAGAGATGTCAAGACGGGACGAGGACCAGATCAAAAGAAGAAAGAGGATCGTCTCAAAGCGTTTTAAAAACCCCATTTTCGTCCTGTCACAGTGGGGTACATAACCCTATGAAGGACGCTCCAAACTAGGTATGCCCCTTTGCCCCGTCGCATCCCGGTTCAGCGGATGTCTCAGCGGGCTAGGCGTAAGGCCTCCCGTGGTCCCGTCGTTCCCTCCGACGGGTTAGGACGCGCGAACCTGTATACCCTCGATAATGAATGACGTGTGATGAAGGTAGTACCGGCGGATGCTATAGATATCATATACTCGAATCGCGATAGCGATCGGGTAGAATAGGAGTGGGGCGTAACGCGAGAGGTAAGTATGTAATATCGAGTATTTGAGTGGCTGGTGATATGAAGACGGTCAACAAGCCCGAGACAGCATTAGTTGGTTGTGCAGGCGCTTGGTGGCGTTGACGAAGTTCAAGATGTCTGGAATAGCTTTGGGACTGGTTAGAAGGTACGGTATGTCCGCTGGTTTACGTCTGTGCTTTGATTCGAGCTTGGCTCTTTGATCATCGGGCGTATCGTGGGTAATGTAGTAGGAAGTGTCAAATATCTAATATCTTCGCGTTCATTTGGACATGCTATGCAAAAAGGAGAGTCAGCTTTACGGGATGCGGTGTAGATGGCCAATGTTCTGTGCGTGTCGAGCTTCGGTCGGGAAAGAATGTACAACGTCGGAATACGGCCCGGGGGTTTCCGGCCCGAGACTGCCCGATCTGTCGGATGAAGCGAGCTGTGGGGTGATGGGCCACCGAACATGCTTACGCCTCGACGAGTCGAGCGAAACTGCCTCGGGTAAATCTATAGGCGGGAGATTTGCACGGGAACTGTGATGGGAGTGGTGGGTGCCGTGCGAAAAGAACGACAAAGTCAGGCCGGAGCTGCGAGGATGAGACAAAGAAAGATGCGCCACCGTGATGCCTTCTCACGCATAGATTAAAACCCTGTGCGCAGCTCGAGCCTCGCCTTGCCTAGACTACCAGCATCCGCAGCCAGATTAGCAAGGATGATTGTAAGCGGGGTGAGAAATGATCCCGATCCCGCCGACCAGTAGTTTACCGTCAATATCAATGTGGCTTGCAAACCTGAAATTTGAAACGTGGTGAGTCGGACCATCGTTTTGCCCACCTCACTGGCACCGGTTCTCCTTCGTGTTAATGTCGGATTAGTGCCGAGATGCTTCAAATTGGAGGCAGGACCCGGGGGTTATGACGAATAAAGAGTGGGAGTTGGTTGCGATGGGTGGGCATCTGGTTCCGTTGTTGGATGCTTCTTTTGGCTTCCAGCATCAGCTGTCTGGTCTCGCCGTTGTCTTTTGTCGCTATAGTGGCCTGCGACCCAGCGGTGTGTGATATCCGTCTTTTTGAGCGCGTGTTTCTTGCGTGATACTGTGCGAATGAGTCTGGATTCTGGAAAAGTGTGATTCATCAGGTACTACTAATCCATTGGCCATGTTTAGTCAAAGCATGATTGATGATGAGAAGTTGATGAGAAGTGCGCGCGGATTGGCGTGCCAAGGTTCGTCACCGATTGGGAAGAAGCGATCCGGGCCGATGGTTTTGGTACCAAGTCGTTCTCTGATTACCACAATCTCCACGAACGTTGTAGCTGCGATTGGGTACTACAGCAACAGTCGACCTTGGAAACCATATGATTACAACACACGACGGATAATTAGTACTAATAGAACTATTGTAACAGTATGACATTGATTGAAAAATACTAGGTAGCAAACGGTGACAGCACGTAACATGAGAACAATTGTAACAATCTAACTGAGGGTATCATCTGACGGGGTTAACATTGTCCAGGAGTGGAGGGAAAAATAACTACGTGAAATCGTCGCTTCGTCATAAACTGGGTCCATGTGCGTACACCGGATTGTAATCCCAATCGCTTGCCCAGCCAAGGCTAACAGTTGGAAATGATGTAAGCGACACGCAGAATCCTCGCACGCAATCTACACACCTTGTTTGATCAGGGTCAACATTACTCACGGTACTTTCATCCATAACTCTTCCATCCACTAGGGGGCCTGGCCGAGGATGGACGTTGACTGTTGACTCTGACGGCCGTCGGTCACCAGGTTCTGAGTGTGCCAGTGTGGAAGGTTTATCATAATCCCGTCGTGATCGAAACGTGGCAAATTGCGGTGGCCACGCGCAGAATCGACCCAAATCGAGAGAAGGAGGTATTGGGAGACTGCTCGGAACAGGATATCGAGTGATGTGAGGGAATTGGAAGAAGTGAGTGTTCTCCGAAGGCACAGCCTGGGCATCGTAGGGGTATGTGTTGATGGGTGGTGCGATACCGTAATCCGACCCTGGGTAGTTATCAAGCATTGGGTAATCTGACGGAGGCGCATTGCAATAATCGCGTTCATCAAATTCGGGGGCGTAGGCGTAATAGTTCGAAAGAGGAAGATCTCTTGAGACGCTTGGTTCATAGCCACCAAGGCTGTGAGGTAACGAAGAACTGAGTTCGCTCCTGTGTGCCAGTGGTCAGCGAAATTTTGGAAACACAAAAGGAAAAGGAAAAGAAAGGGAGAAAGGGAGAATCAACGCTAACAAGTACATTTCCGCGCTCCTCCAGCGAGGTTTGACTGTTTCTAATGCCTCTATACAGACCGAAACTTCATCGAGCAGCTCAGCCATAGCAAAAGCTAGAGGGGATTTGACGTCTTCGAGTGCGCCGGAGTTCATCTGATTACGCTCTTGCCATTTCAAATCCCAAAAGTTCATGAGAAGAATCGCCGCACAAACATGTGAGCCCAAGATGAGGTGAGGAATGTTTGCGTAACCGCGGTTAATTTGAGTCTTCAAGATGCGGGAGACGCATTTGCTAGCATTGACACAGATCCCAATGCAGGGTATGGGCATGTTGGAGTGCGGGGTGATATTCATAACAGAGAAAAGGGATGGCGGCAAAAAAGGTCGATAAATGATTATCTGGATCCAATAGTATGTGATGTATAGCGTTGCTGACTGATCTGAAAACATCGGGTCTTCGATGTGAGGGGACCAACGTACTGAGAGAAGGATGAGGCCGCCATAGCAAAGAGTTTTCCAAAAAAGAGCTTACAATGCCTTGGAACTGACTCTACCCATTCGGTCATAGCATGATTCAATTGTGACAAAACTTCCTGCCACCGCGGACGCGCGGCGCTAGAGAGTAACTTTGACCTATCAAGGGCATACTGTTCAAGAGTGTCAGTTGATGATTTTTATGGGATGGGAAAACGAACAATTGTTCTCATGGCATACGCTACAATTTTTGTTAATTTCAAATGTGAATTGAATGCAGCTATCTTCGATGGTGTGTCAGATGGTTGTTGGAATGTCTTCTTTGGGTTTTCTGTTTCCCAGAACTCGTCGTCAACTTCCAGTGGAAGCTCTGCATCGAAGCTGCGCAACGAGGTCAATCAAAATACGCGATCATGAACAGATCCTTACTCTTCCTCGCCCGAACAACACGGTCGTCCAAGGGAAGTACTCGCCATTCGATCAAGAAGGACGAGAACCCAGAATGCCCTTTTCCAAAGTTCCCCATCGACGGTCGGTTTATTTCCGTAGATTTTCTTCCGATGTGCACCGACGTCCTGTGCCTTGCGTAGACCGATGCTAATGAAAAGCCACGCAACCGGATGGAACGCTGTGCCTCGCAGAAACATGCCAAGTAACTGTTTGAGGGGAAGTTAGTGAAAGGATCTCGCATCATGATTGCATTCCACATACCGCCATAGTCTGGACTTCAAATAGACCAGCCGGATGAAAGAGACTGAGAGAACCGCGATGTGCATCTATGACCATGAGCACTCATATGTGTGACAGAAAGGAAATGACACACCGACTGCAACGTTGAAAAATCTCCAACCAGCGCGCTGCCACTCGTTTTTATTGATAGGCCCCTCTGCCTCGGGAAAGGCATGCTTATTGTCATCAAGCACACGGGGGTCATCACTCCAGCGGCTCGCAACGGCGAACAGGGATAAACAAAGACATCCGAACCAGGTGTTCTTGCGTTGCAAGCCTTCTTCCCACTGCCGCTCGAACGTTGGGCGATGAAATAAGGGAATAAATGGGTTGACCTTCTCAAAGTATAATCTGATCAAGCTGTCAGCAAGATCTTCTGGCGGGAATTCTTCAGCCAGTGAAAAGGAGCGGCCTTCGATCCGAGTCGGAAATCCTTCAAATGTAAGTTCCCACTGAAAGAGATATTGGAATCAAGGATATTTCGAGTACGGGACTCCAGACTCACAGGTGGAGTTGTCCAAAATTCGGGGCGGCGCAATGCTGCCGCATTAACTGGGCTAGAACTATCACGAGACGAGGGACTGCGATCCTCTCCACCGACGAGGCTATTGACGTGTTCTTCTCTCAGCTTGCGGGTCGGTTCGATAAGCTTGAAGAAGCTGCTCTTGCCATGGAAGCGAACCTGATTGTCGGTCAAAGAGTGGTAATCTTGAGTGGGCTCCAACCCCCGAATCGTCAAGCGTTTGACACCACGCGAAAGGCTAAGCTCCCCGACTTCCTCGTTATCTGAGGAGGTGTAGCCGTCTGATGACAGATCTGTCTCACTGCGCGGTGCTCTTGCGGAACGCCAGGTATGAAAACCATTGGGCGTCAAGCGGCTGGCGGTGGTGGAAGGGGGGAAAGCATTGGACTGTAAAGGCGAGCTCTTTAGTCTGGAGGACGACACGGAAGGTGACGTTGACTTGTCGTGAGGTGATGTGTGGCGGGAGGGCTCGCCGTCAGTCTTCCAAGAGTCTCGAATCACAGAAGGTCCCAAATCTTCGGAGAAATCGGCATCTGGACGGAGCTACGCAGAAGCAATGATTAGACTCGGTTTAGGGCTACTAGGTGCTACGGCAGCGAAGATGGATGGGAAAGTGTGTCACCATAGTTGGAGTCAACACGGATCCAAAATGAAGGGCACGCAGGCAAAGCGAAGTTGCTTGGACAGCAAGCAGGCAGGCAGGTGACATGGGGAAACAATACTCACACGCTTTAGAAGTGACTCCATCTTTTCCAACCTGTCCTCTAAGCTGTTGATATAACTGTCAAAGTCAGGTCAGCACCATAGGCAAAAGAAGGACAAGTCAACTGACGCTTTCGGGGGACCTCTGGGCTTCGAAGCCTCGCTGAAAAGGAAGAGTGAGCAGTTGAGCTTGAGGCATGGGGATGTGTAGGACGAACACATAAGAACAGGATTTGCGATTCTGTTTGCAGTTCGTGCAAATGTTGTCTGGCATGCGTGGGCCATCACACCTTGTCTTTCTACGACGACAAGCATCGCAGGCGCGCTCAATCTTGCGCTTCTTGTAAATGGATCCTTCGGAGAGTGACTCGGTATGATGAAATGAAAGCATGGGCTCTGATGTTGGGGGAGGGAGGAGGTGAGCGGAGAAGGAGGCATCAGCGATTGCTATGACGTTGGTGGCATAGGCGTTGTGGGTATAATAAGGATGCATGGGCATGGACGAGAATAAGATCAGGATGGATGTGGGCAGGTAAGAAAAGGATGGGGCACGGAAAGGCAAGATGTAAAAAGGACGGACCGTCGGACCGTTGAAGAGGGTTTAGGTCTGATCTACGTTCAAAGCCTCTACCCAACCAGCTCGGCTATTTTACTCATATATCCTCACGTGATCGTTAATCATTAGCGGAGTATGAATATTCCAAATATGGTAAATTCGGTGCCGTACACCAGGTCTACTCGTGTGAGTGTGCCTTGATGACTAATGGGAGTTTGTTTCCAAATCCGTACTTCCTTACCAACTCGTTCCACGATCCGGCTGGTTTCCTCCGAACGAAATAAATAACATTTCTTTTCTCTCGATCATGTATCAAACACGCCTCCTCCTCCGGATCGGTCGGTCCTCCTTGCGACGCCACGCTTCGTCTTTCACTCGCCCTTCCCCTCCACCTCTCCCCCATCAACAACAGCGAGAGTTCGAGGACCTTCAGCGTGCCGCCCAACTCCCTCCCTCCAACACAGAGGCGGAGCTCGCTCTCCATCCCGACGCCAGAAAACCGCTACAACCAGACTTTGTCGGAGACACCAATCCTCTGACAGGCGAGCAAGGTGGCCCCAAGCAGGAGCCTATTAGGAAGTGTGTCGAGGAAGATGGCGGCGACTGGAGTTTCAAGGGTCGGGTCTCCGACTTTTAGAACAGCCTCGAGGTCAGCCAACATGTCACGATCATCTCTCTTCACAGTACATTATCAGTATTGACAGAGACGTAGCGCTACACATACACCGTGCGAGTACATTAGAAGCGTTTTTTTTTTTAGAAAATCATACGAGGACCTGATGCGACGGTCGATGATGAATCTTCATCGCCTAATTCCGCGAGCTGCGGGCACGCCACGACCACGACGAGCTGTAAAGAGAAAGATAATCAGCACGTTACGAGCACGCACACCGGGCTGTTGTAATCACCGTTGGCTACAAATGAAGTGTATGAGGCATCTGACATTATAGAGCAAGAATCGGGCAAACGAACCTCGCATGATGGTCGCACGTCCACGCGCTGTACCAATACCGCGTCCCCGCATGGCATTCGGGCCAAGGCGTTTGAACCTGTCGACCTTCAGCTGTAGACCAATGATGAAGCACAACAATTGAGCGTACATCGGGGCGTTCTGAAGCATGTCTGGCACGATAAAGAATCTGACCATACTTCCCCTTATGTAAACTTGATCAAGCTGGGAGACACGTCCATCGCGTCCGGTCACAGTGATATCCTTCAGGGATATATTGAGGTTATCTTCAGCTGCAAGGTAGCGAGATGATCAGGGAGGTGATGCAACTATTGTGAGACATGCAACCTTCTGCAAGCTTTCCACGATAAAGTTGGCCAGTCTTGAGCTCTACGGTCACGACGTGACCAAGAGACTCGTGCAATAACTTGACGGGAACACCGAGACCAGCCGTCGTCATTCTTCTTGATGTGACGGTGAATGCGAGTGTAGTGTTTGTACGTGTTTGGCACCACCGGCCGAACTGCCCTGACCAGTTATGGACCCATTCATTGATGTGCCCCGGCGCATGAGCATCTGAGAGTCGAGACCCGAGCTCATTCTCCTCTTCTCTTTCACCCCTTCGCAAGTGCGTAAGTAGAAAAAACCTGCTTCCTATGGCATCAGAAGGCTCATATCACACTGGTCTCTGCAGTCTGGGAATCAACTACGATGACATTCCGCAACAAGCGTTCCACTTCGTTGCAGTCTTTCGTAGATGACAATCCACCAACGGGTCCGCTCAGTGGCCCCTCGACCGTGGACTGGCGAAGGCAGCGCCTTCTTCGCATCGGAAGTGGTGTCTCACTTAGCAATCCTCGTGACAGCACTATTAGTGCTCCCGACGAAACGACTGCACTGCGCACTTCCCCTACTGATGACAATTACGGATCAATACCTAATGTCGCTGGCCGTCGTAATCTTCCACCACTGCCCGATATTTCCGTTACGACCGGGGCGTTCTCAGCACCTTCGACTCCAACTGTGCATGGCCAGACCTCTGTGCAAGCTACCCTCGCTCGCCGTTTCTCTCAGAGGCGTATCTCTGCATACGATGCTCACCTCGTTCGCTCCAATTCCAACCCCACTGAGGATTTCAATGTTCGAATCAATGGTTTCCGCGTTTGGTACACCTCCTTTTCATCCATCGACTGGTTACATGACGCCATCAAGGATTCGGTCCGATTTTCCAGATTAAGGCATGGAAAATCGCTTCGTTCCCATCTACGCTTGGCGTTTGACAAGAGTCTTGGATGGATAATTGTGACTATCGTTGGCTTCTTAACCGCGATCGTTGCTTTCCTCGTCGTGCGATCAGAACAGTGGTTCTTTGACGCGAAATACGGATATTGCACTACCGGGTGGTGGAAAGCGATGCGGTTCTGTTGCCCCGATGTTCACGTTCTTTATCCTTCAAGTGAAGCTGGATGCTCTGATTGGGTGGATTGGTCGAGTGCCTTGACGTCGTGGGTACATCCTGCCAACATGGAAAGCGATTATGTGGAATATATCAGCTATACCTGTATTGCGGTACGCACTTGTCACATGGTCTTCTACGTGCTACTAATATACATCATTCTCAGGTTGTATGGGCTACAGCATCCTCTCTTCTTACCATATACCTGACCGCATCGACCTCGTTTACTACTCGCAAAGATTCTGGAGTTTTATCTCCACAATTCGATAATACGGAGGACAAGCGTCCTGTCTCGCCTATGAAACGCCAGATATTATATTACGTATGTCCGAAAATCCATCTGGTAAGCTAGACGATCTTAGTGTGGATTTCAACCAAGGCCGCAGGAAGTGGTATACCGGAAATCAAAACCATTCTTTCAGGTACTTGTTCCGTTCACCTGTTCATGCATCAACTCTGTTTTTACACCACGCACAGGTTTCGTAATCCACGGATACCTTGGTGCGCGCACCTTGTTCACAAAGTCGGTTGGCTTGGCACTTTCGGTTGGTTCGGGCCTATCGCTTGGTTGGTTCTGAACCTTTTGCCTCCCTGCCGCATTTCCACTGACTTTCTGTCAGGAAAGGAAGGGCCTTTCGTTCACATTGCAAGTTGTATTGGCAATATTGTCAGTCGATTCCACCGTAAATACGAAAACAATGAAGGTTTGTCTCCTTTTAGCTTAGCTGGGTCACATTAACACGAGAATTCTAAACAGCGAAGCGGCGTGAGATCCTCAGCGCAGCTTGCGCTGCCGGAGTCGCAGTTGCTTTCGGAGCACCTATTGGCGGCACCTTGTTCAGCTTGGAGGAGGTCTCATATTACTTCCCTCCGAAGGTAGGGTCTCCTTTTAGCTGGTCGCCACTGCAGGTTGACTGATTTTTGTGTCCAGGTGATGTGGCGAAGGTATGGTTGATTATCTTTAGCGAATGTGGCATAACATATTCTTCCGTCAGCTTTTTCTGCGCGATGATTGCAGCGATTACCTTGAGGTTCCTTGACCCATTCGGAACTGGAAAGCTTGTCCTCTTTCAAGTGACCTATTACAAGGTATGTTTTGACCATCCGCTCTAAACACATCTCTCAGCCTTCCATAGGATTGGCATGCATACGAACTTATTTTCTTTGTGCTTCTGGGGCTTTTTGGGGTACGTTCTCTTCAATCTTGCTTAACTGTTATGAACTCTTGTCAAGGGTATATACGGCGCATATTTCTCCAAGCTGAACTATCGCTGGAGCCGCGATGTTCGCAATCACACGTGGTTAAAGTCGCATCCTGTCCTGGAGGTCGTCTTAGTAAGTCTCAAAATGCGCCAGTCTAATGATCGCTGACATCACTAGGTTACCCTTGTAACTGCGATATTTTGTTTCCTGAACCCTTACGCTCGTATGGGAGGGACAGAACTCATCTACCTCCTCTTCTCCGAGTGCCACACGGATGGTACGAACAGTCCCTCAAGTCTGTGTGCTCCGAACCCAGGGGATTGGCGACAAGTCTGGCCGGTTGTCCAAGCGATTCTGGTGGCCATGCTTATGAAAAGTGTGCTGACGATTGTCACCTTCGGTATCAAACTCCCTGCAGGCATCTTCATCCCGACGCTTGGTGTTGGTGCTTGCGCTGGACGTATCCTTGGCATCGGTATTCGACATCTACAGTGGCGTTATCCAGATAGTTCCATGTTTTCTGTCTGCAACGGCGACAGGGATTGCGTGGTACCCGGGCTGTATGCCATGGTTGGCGCTGCCGCAGCGTTATCTGGTGTCACGGTTGGTATCTGGACGTTTCCGCCTTTTCTGGAAGTAAAATAGCTGACAAAGATTACGTCCAACAGCGTACAACAGTTTCACTTGCAGTAATCATGTTTGAGTTGACAGATACCCTCACATATGCTGTGCCAGTCATGCTGGCTGTCCTGGTAGCCAAGACCGTTGCTGATGCACTGGAACCCAAAGGGATTTATGACCTGGGCATCGAGTGAGTTATTCAACGTGGTAGTTGCGTTGATGCTCAGGTACTTCTTTCTAGATTGTCACAACTCCCTTATTTAGATGCCAAGATTGAGTACCTTTGGTCCCATCGTTCAATCAGCGACGTTGTATGTCTCTCTTTCCTGTCCAAGCGAATTTTGGCCCACAGGTGGACAGACAGATTGTGGGGCAGAGGTCATTCGGATCGATGCTCGTAATACCGTGAAAAGTCTTCGAGATCAACTGCAAGCACTACTCCTTACTGGCCATGACGATAGTGGTCTTCCCATTCTACGTCCGATTGGAGACAGTGGTAAATTGCGCATGGTGGGATACATTGGTGCAAGTGAGCTTGAACATGCACTTGGTTGGTTAACGCGTTCGTTGTCCGTATCCATGCTAAAGATCGTTTGCAGCAATCGTTGCAGAGGATGCCAACGAGGAAATCAATTTCCAACCTCGCAGATTCGGTAGGGACCGTGAATTTACGATCTCGTCGCTTGAGAGTGCTGCGCCAAATGAAGACTTGTTCGATTTTGGTGTGTTCATGGACGAGGTTGGCCGTTTTCTTTTTCTTGTTGTACGAGAATACGCTTCATTCGTTCTCAGGCTCCACTCACCATTCAATCTCATGCGCCGCTTGAACTTCTCCATCGGTTTTTCGTCAAGTTGGGGGCTCGATATGTCGTCGTTACCGACGCCGACGGGAATTGTGAGTTGGTTCGTTCGCTGGCGTAGTTGGGTCTGACGATTACTGTTCGTAGACGAGGGCGTTATCGATAAGAAGACGTGGCTAGCGTTCTTAAGCAGACTCGAGGAGAAGTCATGACAATATACCTTTTTTCGTTCATTTACCAACGGACTGCACGATTTTTGGACAGACTAGGTTCAGAATTGTGGAAAGCTCAGTCGCATTTAACGCAGGACTCAAGTTTCATCCCACTCCCCTTTCTATCTTTATTTGTTGAACACGCTGCCATCAACTGGACAGTATTTTGTACGCTAATACTTGACCTAATATACACATGAACTCTTTTATCCACAATATTCGTTTTTCGTATCCACAGATGCTAGGAGACGGGGAATCCCCTTGAATTTCTGCTGTTGCGTTTCCGCACGGATTCAGCGCACTTCTTTTCACTGGTCTCAATCGCTCTGTCTCGGAGGTCCCTAGAAGTATCAAGTGTTGCACGCAGAGTTTGGCCATGTTTGTTGTTGTTATAAACGGAAGCCGTTGCCAAACAGCGTCAGTACACTATCCGGCAGGCACGAAACGAACGCGTCGCTAATGGTTTCCCAAACACGTCAAAGTACTTCCGGAGGTCGGCCAGATCCATACCAACTCGAGCGACTGGCTGAAGAACTCGCCGCCCGCGAGCTATCAGCAAGTACACCTCCCCGTCGATTCTCTGGTAATGAGCACCTGCCATCGCGAGCGGACTTGCCCATATACGTCCCCCTGTCCCACGACAACGAGTTCCTTGCCGCCGAGACGTTCGACGTTGAGAATTTTCTTCTTTCCCGCTCATACACGTCACTCCCTGAACTCCGAACGGAACTCAGAGAATACTTGTCCTCCCTTAAGGAGGAGTTGGTCCTGTTGATCAATGACGACTATGAAGATTTCATTAGCCTAAGCACAGACCTGCGAGGGGAAGGTGCGAGAATGGCTAGGATCAAAGCACCTCTAAAGGGTATCAGGGAGCAAGTACAGGTGCGTGCGGACGTGCAGGACACAATGAGACATACAAATGTATCCACAGGTTGCTCGCTCAAGTCTCCAAGATATTCAAGACGCCATACAGGCAAAATTGGACGCAAGGTCAAAACTGCGTGATGAGAAGGTCCTCATTCGTTTCTTTCTACTGGATTTGCAGTAGCGTCATAATGGTTATCCCTTTCAGGCGCTGCTTCATCATCTATTGAAGATATCCGAGTCTGTGACGCGCCTCGAATCGCTTTTACTGATTTCGAAGCCTGATCATGTGGATATCCCGCCTTATCTCTCTGGGGCGACGGAGGTCGGTTCTGCAAAGTATGTCCGTTCTTTTGTAGTGGAAGTTTTCTGACGACGCTTGTAGAACACGGGGCAGCCGGGGAAAGCATCTCTCTAGAGTCGCAACCGAGTATAGTCAGCTTTTTTACCTGATCACCAAAGCGCGTGCGGAAAACTGTGCGTTCGTCGAGGAGATCCAGTGGGTTCGTGGATGCGTATGCTGCAAGGATCCAGCTAAACCATCACCCTGACAGAGGATTGACCGAATCAGAGACACTTTGACGTCTGATCTAGACCACCTGTTTTTAAGCACATTAGCTGCTTTGACAGGTACCGGTGATGGAAAGACCTCGGAATCCGAGAGAGTC
>JBBPPA010000299.1:0-26125 GCA_038091735.1 Leccinum pellstonianum | reverse complement strand
ACCCGCGTAGTAAAATGAGCGCTATATGGTGCTACATAATCCGGAACAAGGCTACTGCCGTTACAGGCCTAACCGAGTTACTGTAGCACTATATATTAGGTATAGCTATAGTGTATTTTCCAGATGTGCCGACCAGGATCCGAGTGCGGGAAAGCCGCGGACAAACAACTCGTCCACAAACAGATCGTCGCGGAGGCATTGACGTCGCCGCTGATTTCGTGTCACGTTTCTTCAAACCTAGTCATTCAGTTGGCTTCCATGACCCTGAGTATTTCGAGTCGCAACCTGGGTAAAGATAGATTTGATCTTGCCATTCCGTCCCATTCCCAACCCTTCAGATTCTTTTGCCCTCGCTGAGACTCGAGATTGCATCCAGTGGCCGGCTTCTCATTCATTTGCAGCTGTCCGCCAGCCACCATCAGGTGGACGCCGAGCTGGAACAACACATCAAGGACATAATATTGAGTCCTTCGTCAGCACACGGCACCCTCCTGGAGCTTCCCCTGAAACAGTAAAAGAGGCACTCGTATCGAGGGAAGCTAACGGAGTTCATCTCTGGGGATCTAAGATCTTGAAGACTCCGCTGAGACAATGCTGCCGATAAAGGCTTGCTGAAACCTTCGGACATTATCTCGCTATCACGTCCACATGGCAAACTTGCCTTGAGTTCCGAGGCGGCGTTGCGCCAGATCACTGAGAGGTTGTATGTTATGCCGCTGCATGATGCTATCAGGCGTCTACGGACAAGTGCACTAGTAGTAGTAACTTCGCATCTCTTAACGAGGGCTATGGCCCCGGTTCGAGATTTATAGAAGGCACTTCCTTCTGGCGGTTGTGCAATGCAGCCATTATAAGCACCGAGGCCGAGGGCGATCAATTGAGATAGAGATAGTAACAGGGCCACTGGAAAAACAAAATCGCCGACCGAAAACTTCTAAATCCAAGTAGATACAAGCGAATCTGAACGACTGTTTTATAAACGATAGTGATCATCTATGCAAATATACACATACTGGGCGACTTCTACTTTCTGAAAACAAATGGATGTGACGCAAAAACAGAGATATTTGTATGGATGGGCTGATGCGACAACACAGGGCGCCCAGTCAATAGTGCACCGGATTAGATACATACGTGGGTTAACAGATCCGGGGGTCGGATCAGATATTGAATAGTTGTTTGAAATAATAATCCTCATCGAAGGCATTTTCACCATCCAACAGTGTAGTATGGTCTCTGCTGTCTCTGCATGAAATCGATGTCAGGCTCAGCAGCACATCTGTTCAGAATCAGTTGATCCACGTACCATGAACTCGTCGGTGATATCTGGTGAGGGAGTAGCGTTCTGTCATTGTCAAAGTTGACCGTGAGATCTGGAGACTTTCGGTGGTTCACAGACCTCTCCACTGCGGGTTTGCATAGATTCGGGTTCTTGGGACACGATGTTGGATGCGTGACTTTGCTGGTCTGTTGTTATGCGCATCTGGGATGTCGCGAGTTTCCCGGACTCGCCATCGACACCCTGGCCCCGTATATCTTGACGTGTGTTTAGGCTGTAACATCTATGAGGCATTCGTGTTGTACAGGTTATTTTAAAAACGTACGCGGCAACGAACGACACAGCATATGCTAAATTATGGGTCAGATTCAAGGCTTTCAATCCAGCAAGAATACCCTCACATGTGCTCAAAACAAAGTAACAAGCGATGAAGATGAGATTCTTTGGCTCAAAATAGTACTGTTGAGGAACCAAGTATGTCACCCAGATTGATTTGAAAATGAAACTTGACACGTACGACGAGCAAAGTGGAGAAACTCATTGCGCTGGATGATGGTGTTGGTCAAATGGGAAACGACCTTACTGACAACCAACAGTACCTGGACACTAAACCGGTGTTGACTGCATACAGCATCAATGTTCTGATCACGGAGTTGCCCCTTTGCGTACGTCATCAGTCAACGGAAGAAAAATGAGAGCGGAAAACTGAAAACGTACTGTGAATAATTGCACCGCATGCCTTGCAAGTAATAGCAAAGAGCAGCAGCCACACTGATGTCATTCAGAGCGTTGAGACCGAGGGCAACCATCCCCAGAACCTGAAGCAAGAATGTTAGGTCAACAATGAGAGGGATCATGCATGGAATCCCAATTCACTCGAAGGTTGGTGATCTCAAGTAGTGTTGTCATAGCAAAACTTGAAGGTATGTAAACTCAGTTGAAAAGCACTGAGTATTGTGAGAAAATTGACACCTTTTCACCGTGTAAGCTATCAAATATGCATGGGTTCAACGGTAATCGTGTAAAATTAGTGTGCTGAAGACTTACCAAGAGCGAGGCCTGGGATGTTATGCAATATTATGAGCCGTCCACGTTAAACTCGACGTCGGAAACCATGACAACGATCCCTCACCCAGTTGTCCGAAGGTCACGACCAACTTTTCTGGATGATAAGATCTCACATGTAGATCGCCCGTGGGGAAGGGCTCACCAGAAACACTGTCAAACACACGTTGCCATAGCTAACTAAGAACAAGAGTAAGTCGCCATTGGTTTGGTCTTGGAGGGACGGAGCCCTTACATCTCCAGACACGTATCGTGAAGAAACTGCCAAAATGACAGGTTGACCACGCAGAAAGAATTTCGAAAAAGGTGGACATACAACTTGACAATGGTTCCAACCACGGACTAACCAGTGAGTATGCTCTCAGATATCTGCAGTCAACATGAAAGAGGCATGCTTACCCCTATGAGAAGCTGGAGCTAGAAGGCACCTCGTTAATAGGATTATGGTTCACCATCCACACAGCGCACATACGACGAGAGACCTGCGATCTTGTCAGATGACAGGGAAACAGGAAAAAAATCATGACTTGACACACCAAGCCGGTTTGCCATAGAGTGCTAATATATTCAGGAAGTTCCTAAACGGCAATTAGATCGTCAGCAACCAACGACTACAGGAACTCACGTTATTGAGTAGTAGTACACAGTACCACCTATGAGAGCTTGGTGTAATGTCCCTAACAAACTGAAGAAAAAACCATGTGACGAGCTCGGCGAACATCGGAAATAGCACGAACAATAGCAACACGACCTAATGAGATCAGAAATCGATCTCCTTGTTAGGGTACACTCTTAGAATGGAACTCACAACAGCCTTATACCCTACTTTATCCAAAGGATATCGACGACAGTATATGTAGACTTGGAGGACAAAAACACCGTAAAGCCTGTTGGATTATCAGCGCGATCACATTGAAGACATGACACTACTCACATCGAAGACACGCTGAAGCCGATGAACAACGCCCCGAGTGTGTTGTCGAGACTCAAATCCATTGTTTTGCTCCAGGGTGACCAGGAAACGGCGTAAAGGTCGGAATGGCAGGTCGATTGACACTGATATAGGCCGGGAAGTCGGAATTAATGCTAGCCAGAAGGGGATCTGTTGAATGTTTCTAGCGATTCCGTCAACAAGGCGTTTAAGGAGGCGGGGAACGTTCCCTCGAGGAAACAAATGGAATACTAGAATATGACCTTGATCCTCGTGCTGCGAGTCGTGCATACGAATGCATTTGCCTCGACCACTCAGTTGCGACAAAATCGCGAATGGTGGAATCTGTAAAAAGTATCCAGTAGTGTCTTGAGTGTGACCAACTTCTTCAAGTGGCAGCGACTCCGACACGAAACACATTACATAAATCGTGTTGTGTCACAGGGTTTGGCCAGGGTACGATCAGAACTTCGAGTTGATCAGAAATGTGCACCGTGGGTCTTCTCGGCTGAACTTGTTCGCTTGTCAGTCGAACATGACATGAAACGTTTCTCTCAAGCTCTGCTGTGGACTTTTGCCTGTCAATGGGAGTCCCCGGGCCAGTGTCCTACAAGACGGCAAACCGGAGCTTTTCCAACTTGAAGCTCTGAAACTAAAAGCTGGACTCCGGCCCTGAATATAAATGTATACAACAACGCTCCATGGCAATCGATAAGATGTGCTGCGGCGCACGGTCGGCACAGTAAGTTCATTTCAAGTTGATTCATTACGTAGCGAGCCACCAACGCACAGCCTGCCGCTCAGCGGTCCCGTGCAAGTCTCTAACTGAGGTTCTCAACCGCACAGTGTCGCCAAGCTCAGGGTACGTGGACTCATCGAACATAAATACGTACTCAGGGGTTCACCGGAAAAAGGGTGACAGATATCTGACATAGCAGTTTCATAGCATCCACCGAGTCTATGTATACCCGGTAACCCCTTCAGCTTCACTCCGGCTCAGCTTTTACCGTCACATGCCCTAAATGGTCTGCACTATTCTCATCCAATCCGACCGGAACATATTTGCCAAAGCCAAGCTGGACGCCAAGCCGCGCCAAACACAACGTGATCACCTCCCTCGTCTGAGGATTGCTGCTTATCGGGGTCCGTGCAGTACTCGAAACAGCTTTAATGCTAGAGTCGAAGGGCTGGGATCGCAACCCACGCAACAGGTGACCTGGAGTCACAACGAAGGTTAGCTTTTTCATCCTCTTGCCTCGACTTTTTTGGGTCCCCGAAACAGTGGTTGCAACGTCTCGTTTTGCAGTTTCAATGGCTGACCGGAGCAATGCAGAGATAAAGGGTTTGAGGGTGGTTGTCAAAAGAGCCGCCGGAGCAAGGCGTTGTTCACAGTATTCCCTGTTGGAAAGCAATTGGGAACTTTCTCCACAAGGCGCAAAGACAGGAAATGTAGGAAGGCACAGCCTGGAGACGACCTTGTGCACAGCAAGAATAAGCTCTGGTGGATTGAGCGTCACCAGGTCATGGGGGGTATACTGGAAAGGTGGCAAAAATATCCTGAATGGTTGATTCGGGACGGCGGCGAAACTTGCTGATGTTGACGAACCCTGCACTGCTTGCTCGAGTCCATCGGAGAACGCGAGAACCTTCGTGACATTAAAAAGGGGAAGATTCGTTCCGCGCTGTTGGTGTGTTGTTGGGACGACAACACAGGTCCAAGGGACAATTCCCTCTTCGCCCTTTATGTCGTATCCAGGATGTAGACGCTTTGTGATGCCACAAGCTGGACATGATTCATCGCCTAGAAACGGGGTCCCGTCTTTCTCTCTCCCTTTCTTCTTCAAAGCGGGTGACGATCGTAAAGCAACATGTGACGGACGGGGAAAATGTGATCCATCCTCGAGAAACATATAGACATCCCCAACCGTAAGCGATGTTTGTTGGCGTGGTGAGACTGAAGCTATATGATCAATATAAAGCCCGTGCAGCGCGTGAGCGCGAGCCCACTTTCGCCAGTTTTAAACAGGGATCATCCATAGATACCGTGAGTACACACCTCAATGGCTTTCCGTCTTCCAGGTATTAGAGCAAGCAAATGTGCAGGACTAGCGACCAACTTGTACGGGACTTGGATAGCAACTCTAGGCTTGACATCTAAGCACCCTGGTTAATGTAAGCGGCGCATCGCACCAAGAGATATGCACCTTTCGCAGTCATCGGTACCCTCGGAAGAAGACTTCGGAGGACCTGTTCATAGTCTGTGATACAGTATATGATTGGCATCAGCACGTCCCTGAGTTTGAGAATCTCACATTCTTCCTTTATCGTCTGTATGTTCCCATGTTCCGGGTCAATCGGAGGTGCGTTGTGCAGGGAAGAGTCGGATGTAAGCTGCCGATCAAGCGATGGCAGCGGAGGTGGGCTTCCTTTCGGAATGGGAAGCAGTGGTGTGTTGCGATCGAGCTCTATGTCAAGTACTTGTTCGGAACCGAGAACAGAAGTGTGAGACTTGGACTGATCGAGCTAAATATGATCGGAAAATTTAGTTCTGTATCGGGAAGAGACGCCATAAAGGACCTGAGTTCACATACTTCGACCCAATGCTCAACTTCCATTTTCCCGCCACCGACCCAATCAAAAATGACCTTGGCCATGAAGGGCTCATTTGCAGTACCAACAACCGCGAAGGGTTGCTGATGGACAGTGAGAAACACAGGGGATACTATTTTTGGAGGCACGACCGTGACGCAGGTCAGGAACGATGACAACGGCAGTGACTGAGAAGAGAGTTCAGCACACAGGCACCCCCTGAAACAAGAAACATACATATGAGGGTGCCGTGACTCCTAGCATCCAGCGGTACTGGTCGGTAATGCCTAACTGGGAACGTCGGTCTGCATGGATGAGTTATTTGTGGCAACGCGCTGCGCAAGGAACTCACCTGCTCTCATAAATAAGCTGCGGTCCTCAAGACGGATGCGTGCTGTGATGTGGAATCGCGATGCAGTTATCCCAGCAGGGATGATCGCAGGGGAAGATGTGCTGTCTCTGTGTGTGATGTCTTTGGTATTGACATCAACTACCAAATCCAGGTCTTTTCGCGCAGTGCTTCGGTGTGGATAGCGCATGCAGAAACCTTTCTTGGGCTTTCCTGGTTCTTCGGGGATCAGTCCGTCTGGCTGCGAGGCCGTATCGTTGAGAGTCGTGACATCGACGAGTTGATCTTCACCATAAACGTGAATACAACGACGCTTAGGAGCACGGCCAAGGAATTGTGCAAGTGCAGGCGAGTCTGCGTGAAGACCGAGGGTCCGGGATAGCAGAGTACTTGGCACTGTCACCAGATTTTCCAAGGAAACGTCTGACGAGGCATGCGCCAGAGTAGGCGTGGGCAGTGTACCGTCAACACCTACCGCTCGCTCGAACAACCGACGAAGCCCAACAACATTGCCACCCCAAGGAACCTCTCCGCCGTCTCTTTCATAGCTCTCCCAACTCTGAGTGTCCGCAGATGTAGGGACAGCGCAGGCAGAAATGCATGCGTCATGACTTGCCCATTCGATGCCATGAGCCAAACGTGCATGATTGAGCAGCCCCTGGAGGGTAGTGAACTGTGTCCGGTTGCAGGTCGGGCAGGCAAGAATTGCAAGCTGGCTATCAGACGTAGTAGAAGTCAACTTTATGTATAGATATTTCTTCTGTTGCGATGGTTTGGGTGTCCGAGAAGATCGTGTTTTTGGTATGCGCTGGAACGTTGGTTGATTCGCAGCTAAAGGGGAGAATGAAGGAGACGGACTTCGCTCTTCGGGCAATCCGGTGTCAAACATAAATAGAGAAGGTGCCTTCAATGCCTCAAGTGCGTCTACCGCAGCCTCTTGGAAATCGTCCGCGTCCAAAAGTTGATCTTGTGGCTCTTCAACATTCGAAAGGGCGTCTAACATCCGGAGAGCCCATTGGATACGGCCTTCAATGGTATCTGCAAGTCGCTCGCGAATGGCGACCTCCAGACTGACTTCATTATTAATGTGCTGAAAAATGTCGCGCATCTGAGAGTCTACACACAAACAGTGTTCAGCCTAGATCAACGTCAATGTCAAAGAGAGCCACTGGTCCGGCGCACCGTGATCGTCAAATACTGAATCCAATTCCTCGTCTGATGTTAAAACATCTATCTTTCTTTTGAGTCCCACTGGCCTTGGAATGTCTACATGAGACTGTATTGGCGAATAAGTCATGCGCGATCGGTAAAAGATCGAGTCGGTCGGAGGTGTCTTACATAAGGACGCCAGTGTTCGCTCCCCCGTTCATGACTCGCTGAGCGACTTGTCTCTCAGCCTCTGGTGTCAGCGTGAAGATAGTTGAGAACGCATATATTCAATGAAAGGGTTACTTTATGCGAAGGTAATAAACGCCGTAAGGTAGGAAATCTAGTACTGTTGCTTCCAGTCTAATAAAAGTCGCTAGAAGGCAACTACACGTGAAAGGGCTTCATCCCACTATCGCGTAGGTTACCCAGAACCTGCCTTGTAGACCCGGCCCCAAGCAAGCGCTTGGAACCTTCGATGGGTGAGCACACAAGTCATAGAAACCATGGGGTCCATGCTTACTGGTCGTAGAGAGACAGAGCACCAGCTGCAGCAATTCCACGCAAAATATTCGCACCAGCTCCGTCTTGTGTGGAAGGTCAGATACAGACTTGATCCGCCGTGAAGGAATGATTGACACGTACTGAACAAAGCCTTTGCGCCTTCCTTCGCGACAATCTGCCTCGTCGCGTCAACGAATGACTTATAGTGAACCTGAACGAAAATGGGTGATATGTCTTGAGCCCCGACAAAAATAGCACTTGCCCTTTCCCCTGACGTCATCATCATACGGCGCCGGATGGTGTCCATTGGGTAGGACACAAATGCAGCACCCTGCCAAGCTGCTCAGTATATAACCCAACGAGATCTGCAAAACATGCACTGACGGTAGTGCAAGCCCAACCAACGGCAAACGAAGCTAAGAAGTTGCCTTGGAGACTTCCGACAAGGAATGTATCTCTGATGGTGTCGTAGCCTCCGAAACTAGGCGAAAAGGTAAGTTGGTCCTAGTACGGATGTAAGGGAAGCATGTACTTACTACAACCCTCGGTAGACGATGATACCGAGGATGTTGGGAACGAAACCTCTATATAGTCCAAGAATTCCGTCCGTGCGGAGTGTCTGTCTGTACACGTCTATGATACCGGTAAACTGTCGCTTCCCTCCTTTTGAGACACTCTTCCCGTCTGCGGACAACCGTGTCCGAGCACTGGAAGGACAAATTATGTTGAGAATACATATCAAGAGAGGAAAGCGCACTAGTCAAGAGAGTACACAAAGACAGCTGAAGACACCCCGGCGGCAGCACCACTGGCGACATTTCCTACAGCATTATAGTCAATCCCGATTGCAAAATATCGCATGGATTTATCTTGAGGCACTCACCAAAAACCCAAAGTGCATAACCTTCTGACTTCTTGTACGCGAATCTCCTCTTATACTCGTCCTTGAAGGCAAAGTTCAATGCCTGTGTAGGAAAGTACCTCAAAACATTGGCGCCGTTCCCCCTCCAAACTAGCACGCTGAGCACGGCGAACTGTCGATCGAAAGACATGAAGCGCACAGCTCAAGAATCCTTCTTCCGCATAGGTTCTTCGGAAACAGTCTATCACTCCACGGTACGGAGAGCCGAGACGGCCAGCCGCGATCGTGGCTCCCTGATTCTGTATCATCAATTTTACGCGCTCGATGGGTGCGGCGATCGTCTTCGAGATGGCCGCAGCGGTACCCCCCATCATAAAATCGACTGTACAACTTTCGATCAGACTCGGTGAAAGAACCGAGGAACGCGCAACTTACCTAAAAAGTCGTTCTTTAGGTTGTCAGCCATATCTTTTGATGTATGAGGTGAGTGGGGATTTCAATTAAAAAACGATGGGATGCGAAGGACTCGACCATCCGTCTTTTATGCGAATAGGCAATGAGACGGAAGAACTCGGGAACGAGGAATGAGCCTTTAATGCCACAGGACTCGAAAGACCAAGATTGCGGTGAAGGAGGGTCATCTGCAATGAGTCAACCGCCCCCATTGGCCATCCTGAGGGTCTTGCCTGTGCGCGCATAGCCTCACGGCTGGAATAAAATGACCGAGATTGGGTGCTGCTCCGTACCTACCCGATGGCGGCTCGAGTTAGCACTGTCGATAAGAAACGGGACATTGATGAGGCGATTCACCCAAGTACTTCAAGTATAGATACGGCTTTTGTGAATTCACTGATCCGTTTATGTTCTCCGAACTATCTATGACATCATTTCGATCGAGGCCTCGCTCATTAAAACGAGTAGCTGTTACACTGCTTTCAATGGTATTACATACATGTACAGTAATATAATGAGGTACAACTTGGAGGTGACCGGTGAGTCAGGTGACCCGTTAGAAAAGAGAACGTACGAAGGGAATAAAAAAGCAGCATGTTCAGTTACAGGTAAACATTATAAACAAGACAAGAATGACTAGCATGCATGAGGATCAAGAAAACAACGAATTGCAAAGCATTCCACGAGTCCCAAGCCTGTATAGGTGCACTGCACCTTCAGCCTGCGGTGTCAACGTTTCAACTGTGAACCGCGGGTTCTCTGGTGATATCTACCACTTTAGGATCGTTCCTGCTACTCGAGCTCGAGGTCCCCATAGAACTGCTAAACCCACTGGACTGCTGAGAATTCGCATGAAATTCAGACAGGGGAATTGAAGGCGAGTCTCCTGCTTCTCGTCGAGTAGTCTCCCGAAGATTAAAGAAGATACGAGAAGCAAGAATGCTGTGCATGACCATTTGAAGGCTGCGAAACGCTGCAGGTCAGCAAGGCAAGTTTCGCGGTTTCTCCAGAGAAGAGACAAACGAATTAAGGATACTAGCATATTGAACCTACTCTCCGTAAGGTCCGTGTGATAGCCTGGAAGCAGTGAAACTTACGGGAGTAGTGAGTGTGACGATAGCATTGATCAAAGAAAACGCTTTGAATCATCAGACTCTGAGCGAGGAAATGATACGGACAAGGCTTACTCAGTATAGTTGCCACATACATGACCCCGTCACGATATAGTGTCATAACTGATCGACCAGGAGGGTTATGTCGTGTCATTCTCCGGAATGCTATGCAGTTCAAGACCAGCATGCCTAAGAGGATGAAACAATTCAACATACCCATTGAATTGAAAGACTTACCTAACTCATAGAGTATCAGACAGATGAACTGAATCCCCGTAGCTAGTGTACTCTCTACCCCAATGCAATGAAGAGCCTTGTAAACCGCTGTGAAGTAGAAGCTGTGAGGGTCAAATAATGGGCGTGCCAGGAATGAGACATACAGTTAGTAGCTGATGAGGCAACGGTCTCAGAAACAGTGATGGCGGCCACCATACACACCTTTGATCGAGGTCAACCATAGAACGGTAGATGTATATACAGAAGTACATACTACGCCAAATGTACACATTCCGATGAGGATCCTCTTGTCGCGCTTCCAGAAAGCGTATGTTCGCACGATAAGCATAGCTTTCACTCAAAGATTAGATCGTACTTTCACTATGCCAGAACATTGTATTCTCACCTTCCGCCAGGACGATGCACAAGTAGTAAACCACTAGAAGGAAAAGTCAAACAATGTTCATCCAGTTGAGCTGACGTCTGACCGTTTGTTGCCATCCCCAGGGGACCACACTGAACCGCCAAGTCAACATAGTCCACCTGACGTGAGATGTGTATAGTCTTACATAGTCAGTGTTCGTCCCCCCTCGAGACAGCGACGCTAGAGGAACATGTTCTGGTCTCCCGAATACCGAGAGGAAGATCGTCGACCCACTGGGAATTGCCATTGCAATTGCAACAAAAGGCAGATAACGCGATATTGTAAATTGGATCCTTATTGCCGTCCACTTCGTGCCATGCAACCATTCAACCTTTGTCAAATGTAAGTCCGCGATGTAACCTGATGTGACTGTAGGTTGACGTACCTCTTGTCCCAACGTGAGACAACAGTCGAAAGTCTGGAACATCAAACAGTCACTGTGAAGATCTAGAGAGGTAGACTGGATCATCTTACCAGCAGCGCAGCGCCGGCGACTACGACATCATTTTTCCAAAAATTTCATTGACCCTCGTATAGACTTCGGGGGGTCACATACCAATGGCGCGCTACGGAAATCGGAATGGGTGATAAGAGAAGCTTCCAGCGCAGAGAACTTACCTCTGATGTTTGTAAATACGACTCTACCGCAACAGCAGACATTCGTCTTGTACAAGACGGGTCGGGTCGGGATGAGGAAGATTATGTACGTCTGAGAAATGCGAGTCCCGCGTAGCTATCCAAAGTTTGAGTATGACCGTAATTGGTAGAGCCGCATGACGATATCGAATGACTCATTTGTCAATAACCAAGTTGGACCTCCCTGCTGAGCGCTAGGCCTGGATATCAACGCGCGCGCTCACCAAGTGCACACCGTCAGGATGGTTGAATCACCAAGCAATGGCAAGGATGGTTATGATGCATGCCTTGAAAAGAGGGACTTGTCGTGGTAATTGATTCAACCCCAACGGTCCACGAGCCGCCCAGGGCAAGAAGTGCCAGTGTTGCCAATTCTGGCGAAGGCGGCGTAATGAAGTTTATCAATGAGTTGCTTCTCGGAGAACTTCTCACGAGTCACTACGAACTGGCACAGGGTTGCTAGGGATTCAATACCTGACTACGGAGACTGCGCCGGGGCGAACTTGAGACTGGGTATCCGTTTAGCCCACTGGGGAATTTGACTGGAACCGGGATCATCCTAGTAGGAGTGTCTTGAAGCAAATTGAAGTCCCTCAGCCAACGAGGATCGACTCAGGCTTTATCTTGAATTTAATCTTGCATACCTGGGCCGCTGCCAAGAACTGTCATCGACTCGTCGGAGGCAGCGCGAGTCACTGAGTGACTGGTGGCACTACTAATAATAACCGGTGGCCGATTAAGAAACACATCTACAGATTACAGATGCCTAGCTCCACGCGACTGTAATTTGGCGTATGATTGATGATCAATCGATCATATATCATCGCCAGTAATCCGGTTCTTGCCAAGTCGAATGATGCATGACTCATTTAATCAGATTAAGTTGGCTACCATACTTCTAATAACGAGGCACAGAAGCATCGAATGACGCGCCCCACATTCTCAATATCTCCTCCAAACCAGGTATCAGTATCATACCAAAGCACCATCATTCTCCGAGGAACAGTCACTGCCGTTGCGATGGACCACTGGAAGAACAGTCAAGAACTTTAGGAAAGGATGACACAAACGAGGATATGCTGGCATGGGTATGGAATGCTGGTCTGTGCTCAAAAGAAGCATAGATCCCGGCCGGAGAACCGATAGGAACTCCCCCGTTTCGTTCTGTCAGATGAGAATTCAGGGGATACTATAGTATGAGCGTGGAAATACTACTAGTACATGGCAGACCTCTTCCTTACACTTGGTGTAACGTCTCGATAGCTCAAGATAAACGTCGTAGGATAAAACTCGAATCGGACGGTTGGAAGGGTGGCGAGTTTCCAGTGCTCGGATTGGTTCCGCTCTGGACGAAAAAAACTCGTCACGGACAGGTAGACAGCGTCAATCCCTGATCGAAGGCCTGATCTTTGCAAGGGTGGATTCAGCCCTGGATGATCATCGATCAACACCTACATAGCTTTTGACATACAGAGCCCATTGTGCCAGGCCCTGGGATGGGTACGGTTTCGAGTCTGCGTTGAAAGCTCTCGTCGATTGCTACCCCGACTCCCGCCGCCCTTCCGGTGCCGTGTACTAGGCACCTTCTGACTGTAACACTCAGCGAGAGAAGAACCCTCCAAGTGGTTGGTGTCGTATGATAGAAGGTGGGGATGAAGGAGGCTTCTTATCAGTGTCGCCTGCACTTCTTCTATATACCAAAAGCCTTATGAATTATCACTCATTGCGAGCAAGCGGGACCGTCCATACGTGATGCCATATATGCAGAGGGTAATACTAAGAATCAGCAGATATCTCTTCAAATCCTACACCTTGAACCTAGTTGGTCTCGGCGTCGGTATATGGTGTTGTAGCAAGGCCAACTTGGGCATTGTTAGTGTCAAAGACCGAGTAAAAGCGCTGCAGCCAAGCGAATCCGTCTGTCCCACGTCGATAAGTCATATAACGGTGCAGTCAATGTGGTGAACAAGACATACTGATAAAGTCGAGACCAGAGCCGCTCTGGGATCCGAGGTCAGACGTGACGAGATAGATCTTGCCCTGTTCACCCCCGAGCACCGTATTGAGTGCACGAGGCCAGATTTGGGCGTTGGGCGTCAGTTCGTATGTAACCTATTGTAGCGATCTGAGTCAGTCGGCTGTTCCATGACCAGCGGGCGGAATAAAAGACTTACACCGCCGATGTAGAAATTGATGCTCTGCAGGTTCTTGTACTGTTTCTGCGTGATCGTCAGCAAGCCAGTGGTCCTGTATAGCTGCGTTTAGCTGATTGCCTCGTTGAGACAGCATGAGATCTCACTGGTCCAGAGTAGCTCCCGTCGCTTTCTGGTAAGCCTGGAAGGCATCCGTAGCAAGTAGCAATAGCGTGGTGCCCGTATCGACGATACCAGCGGTAGTGTTCAAAAGGGTGGTGCCATTTCCATAAGTGACGGTTTGGTCGATTCCCCAATACTGCGGTGACGTGCATGTGAGAAGGCAGGCTGTCGTATCCTCCACCACAGATAATGAGTACCAAATTTACTCACATTCGACGCAGGTGAAGTGCTCGTGATAGGCACAAAGTTGATTTCACCGGTATACCTGACATCCGTAATGAGTTCAATCGGAGAGAAAAGACCCTGGGCCTGAGATGATGATGATTTACTTGCTGTTATCAGTCCCTCCAAAGGTCAGCTCGCCGTTCATGACGCCGGTGGTCGATGAGGGTTCATAGAAGATACCCAATGAGTCGGATGAAATTGTCCCTTGCGCGTACAGGTTGTCGGTGACCGTAGGCACATCTGTGGTGTTCGAAACGGTTCCTTGCGTAAGATCGACTGGGCCGACCCTGTGATTCGAGATTCATCTTGTCAATCTAATGCCGAGTCATCTCTGGCTGTGTACCCACCCGATAATCCCATCGACGCCATTGAAGCCTTGGGCAGACGAAGCAACGCCAATCGATTGGTTCTGAATGACGAGCGACTGGTTCAAGGTCACCGTGTCGGTGTCTGCGCCAACCTGTCAGCGACTGCGTGACCCGCCGAGCAAGGAAAAGAAAAAATCTGACATTCTTCTCCAGACATCGTTCCAGATCCATAGCTCACGTTCTGCGGCAGATGCGTTATTCAACACAGTACCAGAGCTATATCACGATCAGACTTACGATGGTGTTACCTGTGTCTTGGCTGGTGCTTGTTGGTTGGTATGCTATGTCTGCGCCGATCCAGGTGTTTGAGCTCCCTAGAAGCAATATGTTGGAATTTACACGACCAAAGCTAACGTGTGCAGTGCCTACCAGTATCGATAAGAAGGTTGTATTGGGTTGGAGGGTTTCCAACACCGACAGACGTTGTATATGTGACACCTTTATCAGATGCTCAGTACCCTTCAGAACCGGTACCAAGAACTAATAAATACGTACCCGAGTCCGTCACGTCAATACTATCTCCACTAGCACTGCTGGCAATAGCGGCCTGTCGAAAGGCCTTGGAGTACGTAGGCTTGACGGTCCCAGCCCTGACAGGCCCGTGCGGCGACAAACCAGCGAGGAACTTGGCCGCACGCTTGCGGTCACGTTCGAGAAGCTCCCTGGCACCAAGTGTTGCTCGGTGACGGGTCACGAAGGGAAGAGAGTTTAGAATGATTCTGGACATGAGTATGCGCTACCACAACGGCACAAGATGCGAAGAGTGAGGATCCCTTGCCTGAGAGAAAGGGTCCTTTTATAAGACTAAGAGGCACCGCAATTGAATGCTTGAATGCGCCAATAGTGACATGGGAGGTGTGGCGCTGTATATCGGCACACGAGAGACTCGGGGGAGTAAGCCTAGAATAGGTGAACTCGCATGCACCGGAGACAATCTTGAACCGAGTTTCAACAATACGCCAGTTTTGTCAGGCAAGAGGAATGAGGAACTACGAACTTCGCCGGTTATTCCGGGAAATCCCCACCAGGTGGGGAGTCGTTCAACTCGGCAAGGATCGGCCATTAGAGGCTCAGCGCTCAGGAGGCAGACAGAGGACTTGACGAAAGGCAGCCATAGTTGGAAGCGATATATATATAGCGGCACCGTGGGGCAAATCACGGAGATCGCAGTGCTGTGTGTCTGCTACGTGTCAAGATTCGTGTGACCACAATGGAGCAATCTCATTCTGCATACTGCGAATGCTGCGGCGTAGGCTGGGAGGCGAGAAGGGAGAATAAACAAGTTGTCGAACTAGTAGTGTGTAGTACTACCCTAAATTGGGACAACTTGTATTTTCATCGGACTTTACCGTGCATACCGTGTTAGTCACCAACCTTATAGCCTATAAGTATAGGTCGTGTGCACCCACGCAAGCCGTCACATCACAAGATTTCGGTGATAGAAGAAACCGGTGGGTATATTCGCGCCCTTGTGTTCTATCAGTAAACAAATGGACTCTAATAGATGACCAGTGCCAGGAAAGGAAAATATAGATCTTGGTAGAATCTCTGGTTCCCTGGCCTATTCTCGGTCCTCGGAGCATCAGAGCCACCAGCTACAGCAACTGTGCAACACTGTTCATCCCTCCGTCCTTGAGATACCTCCCCTCGAATGATGCCGTCCAAACCTCTACCTTGCATTGTGGCGTCCCTCCGGATCCAGATCACCATGAAACATTGTGAAAACGTGACTCGCAGTACAGGCCAACCTTGCGAGCTGAATGATTGGTGGAATGATGCCCTGGATTTGAACCCTACGATGTCGGGGACCCAACTATGTATAAGGTATGGTTGAGCTAAAATCTCGCTGATTGCACGAATCACAAAGAATGGCATCAATGCTGTGGTGAGCGATCGCCTTATCGTCCTTGTGAGTCAGTACGAACCAGGCACCCACTCGACGCCTCCTCCTCCAACTGATTCAGGCGTCGTTCGGGGTGGGTTGCATGGATCATTACAACTTGACATGACAGTGTCGGCAGAGATTTGAATTCCCATGCCCTTTGCCCAGTGACTTAAGAAACCTCGGATAACAAGGATGTTTTTGTGGCAAGAAGATTCACTTTTGCCTCGGATCAAACCTTCGCGACTGAGAGGTGGAGTAACTCACTTCCATTGCTCGACTGACTGGTCCCGAGGTCGGATGCGAATAAAGCGGTAACACGTGTCGCACATACAAAGATTACGGTACAGTAGCACCAAAGTGCTTCGATCTTGACCAGGCTGGGACGGTGAAAGATCACCAAAGAGGGTACGTTATCTTTCTGGATCTCTTGAGAGACAATGAGAGCCTGAGACCTGAGATACATCATTTGGGCCGACCAACGTGGAGCAACAAAAAAGGATGCTGGTGAAAGTCTAGCTTATTTCTACCACGGAGGAAGCCTGCTTACCTTGGTTTGGTATGGATTCTGTACATGCGATGACCATCATCTTGGTGAGTTCGTCCGAAGTGATAATCAATGTAAGGCTACTCGCGCTGTAATGGACCAAATGGGGTGAATCTCGCAGCGCAGAAGGTACCTGTTTTTGACTGCAAGGTGATTCAGACTTGAAGAGCTTGCATGAGTGGTATACCATGCTCAGCGCTCATGGCCTTGCGGTGATATGGAAACCTGGACAATTTTGGTGCAACTCAGGAAGCACTGACTTTAGTCAAGTGACAGTGTAATGATGATTCGGAGAACCCAACCCCAGAAGATCCATTATGGCAAGTAGTATCAATTCGCCGCGCATACAACTTCGACATACACGATGATGGTACAGATAAGCTCAGATGCAGCAGCTGCGAAAAGCTGTATACCTAGAACCTCGCAACTTGGCTTGATACTGGAACTCGCCGATGAATGGATGATGTGACATGGGCAAGGAAATATATTACATTGTACAGTGTGGAGTTTGCAAACCTTTGAGTTACACCGAGACTCATACCAAGAATCAACAGATATTTCTTCAAATCCTACATCACGCGACTAGTTAGTTTCGGCGTCGGTGTACGGTGTCGTAGCAAGGCCGACTTGGGCATTTCCAGTGTCAAAGACCGAGTAAAAGCGCTGCAGCCAAGCGAATCCGTCTGTCCCACGTCAATAAGTCATCCAACGGTACAGTCAAGGTGGTGAACAAGACACACTGATAAAGTCGAGACCAGAACCGCTCTGGGATCCGAGGTCAGACGTGACGAGATAGATTTTGCCCTCTTCGCCCCCGAGCACCGTATTGAGCGCACGAGGCCAGATTTGGGCATTGGGCGTCAGTTCGTATGTAACCTATGTATTGGGCGACCTGGGTCAGTTGGCTGTTTCATGACCAGCAAGTGGAGTGGAGCACGTACGCCGCCGATGTTGAAATTGATGCTCTGCAGGTTCTTGTACTGTTTCTCCGTGATCGTCAGCAAGCCAGTGGTCCTGTATTCCTACGTTAGGCTGATTGCACCATCGAGACAGTGCAAGGAGATCTCACTGGTCCAGAGTCGCTCCCGTCGCTCCCTGGTAGGCTTGGAAGGCGTCCGTAGCGAGCAGCAAAAGTGTGGTTCCAGTGTCAACGATGCCAGCGGTAGTGTTCAGGAGGGTGGTACCATTTCCATAAGTGACGGTTTGGTCGATTCCCCAATACTGTGATGACGTGTGTGTGAGAAGGCCGTCCATTACATCCTCGGCCCCAGATAACAAAACAATTAGTCGTTTACTCACGTTCGACGCGGGAGAAGTGTTCGTGATAGGCACAAAGTTGATCTCACCGGTGTACCTGACATTCGTAATCAGTTCAGTCGGAGAGAAAAAAAGTCTGGGCCTGAGATGATGATGATTTACTTGGTGCTGTCAATGCTTCCGAACGTCAGCTCGCCGTTCATAACATCAGTTGTCGACGAGGGTTCATAGGAGATGCTCAAAGAGTCGGACGCAATTGTCCCCGCCGTGTACAGGTTGTCGGTGACCGTAGGCACCTCTGCGGTATTTGAAACGGTTCCTTGTGTGAGATCGACTGGACCGATACTACAATTTGCGAAATTCTGTCAACGCTGCGCCGAGTTTCACTGGCTGGTGTACCCACCCGATAATCCCGTCGACGTCAGTGAAACCTTGTGCAGATGAAGCAACGCCGATAGACTGGTTTTGAATGACGAGCGACTTGTTGAGAATCACCGTATCAGTGTCTGGATCAATATCAGCCCCTGCATGACCCTTGCAAAGCAAAGGAAGCTCTGACATTCTTCTCCAGACATCGTTCCGGATCCATAGCTGACGTTCTGCGGCAGACTTTATCCCTGAAATACCAGAGACATGTCAGGATCAAACTTACGATGGTGTTGCCAGTGTCTTGGCTGGTGCTCGTTGGATTGTATGGTGTGTTTGCGCCAATCCAGGTGTTTGAGCTCCCTGCAAGCAATGAAATTAGGATTCATACGAGCAAAGCTATCTAGTGTACCACCTACCAGTGTCGATGAGAAGATTGTATTGAGTTGCGGGGTTTCCAACACCAACAGACATTATGTATGTCACGCCTATATCCGATGCTCAGCACACTCAAAAGCCGACATGAGTTCAAAAAAATATACCCGAGTCTGTCACATCGATGCTGTCACCATCCGTGTTGCTAACAGCAGCGGCCTCCTTGATGTATCCAGTCCTGACAGGCCCGTGTGGCGACAAGCCAGCAAGGAGCTTGGCCGCACGCTTACGGTCGCGTTCGAGAAGCTCCCTCGCACCAAGCGCTGCTCGGTAATGGGTGACAAAGGGAGCAGAGTTAATGATTCTTCTGGACATGACAATGCGCCGTGGCAGAAACACAATATATGGGATGTAGATTCCTCGCCTGAAAGAAGGCGCCTTTTATAAGACCTGGAGGCACCGCATTCGAATGCTCGAATGAGCCGATACCAACGTGTGGTGTTGTATTTCAGCACACGGGAGATCCGGAGGCGTGAGTCTAAAATGACAGAACTCGCACACGCTGGAGACAAGCCAGAGCAGTGTGTCAAGGATGTCAGGCAGGGGCACCGAGGAGAAGCTACGTGAGAATAAAGCCTCCGGGACCGCGGAGCTACGAGCGTCGCCGGTCAGCTTCCCAGGGGAAGTCCTTGTTGACTCAGGAGTTGTTCGGCTCGGCAATGATCGACCATTGCAGGCAAAGGAGGCAGGCAAAGTACTCGACAACAGGCGCTCGTAGATGGGATGGTTACGAGAGGCAATGTATGTGGGAAGCATAGCACTGGTGGGCAAATCACATGTGACAGCAATTGGACGATCCTCCGCATATTGTGAATGCTCGGGGGCTCGGGGGCAAGAAGGGATAATAAAACAAGTCGTCGAAGTGATGAATAGCACACCTGTGGGTCTTACCTACCGAGATTGGACTTCGCCATACATACTTACCAGGGTTGGTAAGGTCGTGTGCACCATGCAAGCTGTTACATCACAAGATTTCGGGGATAGAGGGAACCGGTGGGTATATTTGCGCCCTTGTGTTCTATCAGCAAAAACATAGATGGCCACCCATATATGGTCTAATGGAGAATGATTTTTAATGTCAACCGCTAGTCAGTCGTGGTAGTGGGAAACTCACCGGAAACTATCAACATTAAAGCTTGGCAGAATCCTTGGTTCCCTGACGTATATTCAGTTCCATGGGGAACATCAGCGCCACCTGGTCAGCTATGGCAATGCAATATTGATGATCCCTCCATCCTTTACCGACATCCCCATGACCAATCTCGCAAGGTGCCGTCCAAACCTCTACCCTCGCATTGTGGCGCCCCTCCGGATCATCCTGAAAACGTGACTCGCAATATAGGCCAACCGTGCGAGCTGAATGATTGGGGGATGATGGCACCCTGGCTTTGAACTCTATCGTGATGACGATGGTAGGGAACCAACTATAAGGTGTGTTCAAGTCACGATGTGGCTGATAGTTGGAAGGGTGCTAACCTGCTCCTCTTCATGCTACCTGGTTCACTTTCCGGGAGTAACTCTGGCATGCTTCCAAACGTATCACATAAAAATGGCATGGATGACGTTGTGAGCCTATCGTCCTTGTGAGTCAGTTCGCACCAGGCACCCCACTCGATGCCTCCTCCTCCAACCGATTCAGACGTCGTTCGGGTTGGGCTGCTTGGATCATTGCGACTTAACAAGACATTATCGACAGACATCTGAGTTTGCATGTCTTTCATCCAAGTGGGCTTGACCAGATCTGGAGACACGGAGCCAGGATGGGAATAAAGCGGCACACGGCGAGCATACGGAGATGGCGGTACCAAAGCCTTTCGGTCTTGACCAGATTGTGACGGGGAAAGATCACCAAAGAGAATATGAGCAGTTATCTTTGTGGTTCCCTTGAGATCAGAGATGCGTTAATTGGGATTGAAATATTGACCAAGGAAGGCAACGCATTGAAGCACCATTTGCACGAGTTCTGCAAGGATGTTGGTAAAAGTCTTACCAGATTTGAGCATCCTCACGCGTACTTGAGCGATCCCAACGTTGGTGGCTCGGAGATAGTGTGCGCTGACGTGGATGGGATCCGCATAAGAGGAACCGGCTGCGGACTGGTACTGAATACAAGCTTCAATGATGACACCCAGAGAGTAACCTAAGGGGAAAAGTGGCCCGACGTAACTCGCGCTAATTATACATCATACTCGAGCTTTGCTGAGATGTCTACTCACCGCCTTGCGGGACTCTGCATTGCAAGCATGACCAGTTTTTTTTTAGCGAGTTCATTTGAAAAAAAAAAAGGGATGCTACTCACGCTGCAACAGCCCAACTTGGGTCAAGCTTGCAACGGTAGCAGAAGGTCCCGTCATCAGTTTTGGATTCAAAAAAAACCTGAAGAGCCTGTGTGAGTCCGGGTGGAGTCATAGGCGGAGGCTGAGTGGGTACTGACACAGCCACCTCAGTACGAGAAACTTGACTTCTGCTATGTAGTCCTCTTGCCTTGACTAACAAATTGACTACGTACACAATACAATGAGTATATCACGGGTGCGTCCTCAACAAGTCAATTCCCGGGGAGGCAGAACGACGGGGCGAGGGCGCGGGGCGGAGGCACAGACAGGATTGGAATAAGGTTGACAGAGGATGCGAATACAACGGCACACGTCGCATGTACGGAAATGGCGATACCAAAGCCTCCTTTCGGTCTTGACTAGGTTGTGACGGGGAAAGATCACCAAAGAGAACACTATGAGCGGTTACTATCTTTGTGGTTCCATTGAGATCGAAGGCGGCGTCAATTGGAATTTGGGATCGACCTAAGGAAGGTAACGCAAAGCCAAATGGATACGCAACCAACATTTTGCACGAGTTCTGCAAAAATGTTGGTAACAGTCTTGCCAGATCTGAGCATCCTCGACCGATCCCAACGCCTGTGGCCCGGAGATAGTGTGCGCTAAGGTGGATAAGGATCCACGTGGGGGTACTGAATGCAGGCTTCAACAATGACGCCCAAAGAATAATCTAACGATTACCATCATCGTTCAGGATTCTGCATAGCATGAGAAGTTGTATCACTTGATTTGAAACGATAACCAATGTGTTGTGCTCACGCACCAATGGCCCAAGTCAGGTCAAGCTCGCAATGGTAGCAGCAGGTACTGTCAACATCAGTTTTGGACTGAAAGGAGACTTGAACACCTTGCGCGAGTGGTACAATACCCTGTGCCGTAATGAGTGATCTAAGGGTCCCGAGTCCATTACGGCAACATCAAACAACTTCACAATATTAATTGTTGTCCTACGAAAAGCCCTGAACATCATTTCTCTTCGAATTCAGCACGCCCATGGATCAAGACTTAGTTGGCTTGAAAATTACTGAACGGAGCTGGCCGAGCCACGTGTGATGGGTGCGGAGTCCTCGTGGCAAGTGGCAGGGATCGCGTTTTTCGCACGCTGTTTACGCGTTATTTACACATGTTTGGTCTTTGTTCGGAATGATCTAGCAGGGGTCTGACATAGGCTCTCTGAGAGGAGCGTTCATCTCTTACATCTGTACTATTACTAACCATGGATTCGTCCTCACAAGTGTCGGACGTCTTCTCTCTCTCAGACCATCTTCTTGCGGAACGTCTCCAGTTTGTCAAAGAAGTATGCAGCCATCGTAAGTATTCTCTGTATGTCTACTAACACCGTTCCATTTAGATTGGTTTTGGAAACTGGGGTAGCGTATGGCTTTGTCGTCCCAAGTCTTCTTCTGGCAAAGTCAAGGATATGGAGGTCGCGGTGAAACTCGTTCATCGTTCCAAAACCTCTACAACGGCTGCTAGAGTACGCTCTTTGTACGTGTCTCTCCCCGATCTCTGCTCTCCTCATCTGACGTTCACGAACGTGTTAGATGGAATGAAATGAAGATTGTTAGATCATTTAAGAACGACCCACACCCATCCATCGTTCCATTTCATTCCTTCATCATCACTCCGTCCTATGCCCTCATCACAATGTCAGTCTTTGTGATACCCTCCGTTCCTCCGACTCATCCGCATTGCTAGGGAATACCTCCCCACACTGGTTCCCGTAGAGGTATCCGAGAAGCGTGCAAAGCACTGGTTCAAGTCGCTTCTTTCTGGTGTTCATTTCCTGCACTCCAGGGGTGTTGTACACAATGATATCAAGTACGTGCGCTCTTCATGTGCGAGGCAATGTAACTCATAGCTCTTCCTTACAGGCCGGCTAACATCATCCTCTCCCGTGCTAATATCCCTGTTCTCGTTGATTTTGGGTTCGCTGAGAAATATGACCGGGGTTCTCCCAAAGCCTTTCACAGCAACTTGACGTATGGCACACCCGAGGTACGTCAACATCCGTCGATGTTGTCCTGTTCACGTAAACCTCTCACAGTACCTCGCTCCTGAGCGTGCCCGCGGGCTCCCTCACGACACCAGGAAGTCTGACATTTGGTCTCTTGGTGTAACCTTCTTCGAAATTCTCGTGGGACGTACTCCCTTCGAATACGAGGAAGGTGAGGTCTTCGAGAGGAAGGAAGACTTGGAGAAGTACTGGCATCGGACCGTACGTATCCTTCCTCGCTTCGTTGACAACTACGTGTGTAACGGCATCGGATAGATGCGAGGGAAATGGGTTGGCAAATATTCCATGTCTCAGGCTGCTGAACGTTTCCTCAAGCGCATGATTGTCCCCAATGCTGACATGCGGTGTACGGCTGCAGAGGCAATGGGAGATGCTTACTGCGACTTGACACCAGCAACTCCTGTCCACGGGCACAGTACGTTGGCCATCGGCGTGATCATATCCTATTCTGAAATGTATGTTCCAGGGAAATCAGCATCGACAGCGGTTCCGTCTAGCGCCCACGCTCGAATGCCCTCAGTCTTTGATTCACTTAAACTCGCCTTCAAAGAGAAAGAGAAAGAGAAGGAACAGTCACAGTCGCGTCTTATCGATATATCTCTTCCATGGTCACCATCAAGGTCCACGTTACGATCCTCGGTGTCGCAATCAGCCTCAAAGATAGAGTCAGCTTCGCGTTCTGCATCCAGGATCGGGGCTGGGTCACGCCCAATTTCAAGGGCAGCATCTAGAGTTGCGTCAGCAACGTCGTTAGCATCACAATCTCGAATGTCCGAGTCAACTTCGGGGGCTCCGGTGATGTCAAGTCGTCGTGCCATAGTGACACAAGCATCTCCTACTGTTATCTCACCCGTGGTAAGATCTGGGACCCACTCAAGATCAAAGTCTCAACCCAGATTACGCACACCTCTTGAAATACCCACTGCGGCACGTGTCAGAAAACTGTCTACTGTCCAAGCTTCACCCATCGTCAAGTCTAAACGTCAGATCGCTGCAGAAACGGAATCCGAGGGGGAGAATGATGCTGGTGTTCATAGACGTCGCGTATATGCGGACACGCTACAGAGGGAAAAGTTGGTTTCACTCAACTCGAATACCTCCCTGAGACGTCCTCTTGGACCTCGACAACCACGCGTGGGTTCAATATCTGGAGTTCGGAAAGACCAATCAGTTCCTTCGGGACGAGCGGTGACCATGACGGAGAAACACGCGCTTTCTCATCTTTCGCATCTCCACACACCCGCGGCGAACCACACGAACGCGCGTGCACCCCATCAATTACTCGCTGGAAGGAATCTTTCCCAAACCACTACGCCTGCCATTCCCAATCGGACTCCCGTTCGTTCAACCCAGACTCCTCAGCAAACCTCAACCACGAAACAGCTGGCGGGAAAGCCTCCTCGAACTCGTGGGCGCGCTGGTGTGCTCGCGGATCTTACAGGTCTCGCTCGGAACGTTGATTTAAGCGCGCATGGCCTGGGAGCTCCGACGAGACGTGTTGGTGAGAAAAGGGACAGACGAAAGGAGAACACAAAGGGTCGCCCAATTGCTCATAAGCAGGACAAAGAGAATGATGGTTTGCCTTCTCAAATCCAGTCCCCCCGCAAGGACACGCACGCTTCCGGCGGACTTTCTGAGGTCACTCCTCTCAGTCTGCAATCACCCGCGAAGGAAGAAGCAACCACGACGTCGATCCCGATGGCGGCCAATTTGTCTGGCGTGACGACGGTCACCAGGGGAAGTGTTAGGGACCGGATGATGGACTGGGAAAGAGAACGGCAGCGGTTGAGGGAGATGGACAAGTTGGCTGATGCGAAGACCGACGGAGACCGCTCTACGATACTCTCTGGGACGACCACTAGCTCAGTTTCTTCTGATGACGATGACTCTGCAGTGGAAGCGGAGGTTGCTGCCGAAGTTGCCTCCGCTCAAGCCAGGTTCCAGGTTCCCGTGGAAGTCAAGACACAGAAGGCAGAAAATGTCAACATCGAGAGTGGACGACCTGCTACCACTCAAACGGTAACCACAATTTCTTCATCCTCAGACATGGAAAAGAGTCAGATCGAGGTCGCCAAGATCGGCGTGCGTGCTCCGGCTCAGATATTATTGTCGCAGAATGGGTCTGTTCCCGCACTGGGCCTCGGACAAGGGGCGGGGAAGCTACCATCTGAAGAGAGTCCAGTCAGGAGTGACTCCGTGACTGACATTGGACTGCCCGTAGAGGTGCAAAGGAACGAGGAGTCGGGATTCATCTCTTTGAAACATAGCGTCAAGGCATCCATTGGTAGGCATTCTATTGCATATCCGCCTCCTTTTTTCATTATATATCGTGGTCTCCAGATAAGGGCATGCGCCTCTACAAGTCTTCGCTGGTACAACTGACGGGCCGCTCCACGCCCACGTGGTGTGCCTCACCAGAGCCTATTGATTTTGAGCAAAGGCGGTCTGGTGAAGAAGGTCGATTCAGCTGGGAGAACATCCGACCTGAACGTGAGGTCGCGCTTGATCGTATGAACATGTGGATCCAGAGCGTCGAGAGTAAGTCTTTACCGTGTTTGATTTGGGGAGAGACCGACCGATCCCGAAACAGAGGTTGTTGAAGAAACCCGTCAGAACTTTGCTACTACGAGCGTCACACCTCCTGCTGCGCTTCCACTCGCACCCATCACTCGATCCCCTTCACAGTATCATTGTATAACGAACACCTCAACAACCCCTGGAACCCCAAACAACAACACTAACGCAGTCAACACTATTCGCTCCTCTCGTCTTCCAAGACGGCTTCTTGCAGCAAATGAAATCTTCGCCCAG
>JBBPPA010000298.1:0-26165 GCA_038091735.1 Leccinum pellstonianum | reverse complement strand
GCTGTACTTCCCAGCTGACCCATTGCAAATGGTCGCTGTCGTGCAACGGGTATTCTTTGAACGGGGTATCCGCTTCGTCTTCTCTACGCGTTCAAAGGTTCCCTACATCCTCAAGGAGGACGGAACCAAGTACTTTGATGGTGACTACAAGTTCGAGCCTGGAAAGGACGAGACAATCGTAGAAGGTACTGACGGGTACGTCGTGTCATTCGGGGAGATGTTGTACCGCTCCTGGGATGCCGTGCTGCGATGCCGTCGGCAAGGCTTGAACATCGGCTTGATCAACAAGCCTACGCTCAATGTCGTTGACGAACAGGTGAGAAGAGTCGATCATCATGCAACGACGGTATCCAAACGGTTTCTCTGCTAGACCATCAAAAAGATCGGCGCCAGTCCCTTCGTCCTGGTCGTCGAGTCTCTCAACCAGAAGACTGGTGTACGTATTGTTTCTTTGACAACCATTCATCCGTTTTCATCCTCATGCCCGTCCCTCAGCTTGGCTCCAAGTTCGGCACGTGGTTGCTTGAGCGTCGGCTTACTCCCCGCTACGCCTACATGGGCACCATCAAGGAGGGCTGCGGTGGTCTTACCGAGCAGATCCCCTACCAAGGACTCAGCCCCGATTGTAAGCCTGATCGTTCCCTTGAACATCAATTCCTCCCGTTTTTGATTCACGTTTGCCTGCAGCGATTATCGCCAAGATCAAGCAGTTGGTGCAGTAGACGTTTACCACGGATAGAATGAGGCGATATCGAAAGTAGTGTACGACCATGCCGCCAGTTGCCATGTAAAATGGAAGTTATGTTTACTAGCTGTATAGACATGTCCTAAGGGCGGAGCGTTCTCCGCTGACTGCTTCACGATCTCTGCATGCGGGACTTGTATCTGTGAAGAGAACTGCGAGCCCGGGCCGCGGCCCAACACAGCCACACGTTCCAATCGAAGCTTCCAAAAGGTTTGAGCACACAGGCAGTACAGTCTGGTGACCGGCCCGTCCAAAAGAGGAAATGCTGAGGCCAAGCATTCCGTCGATACTCGGGAAATGCACCAAAAATAGAGCGTGTTTTATTTGGCTTCAATTTGGTTTCGTCGATCGAACACTGTATAAGTATGAGGCCTTCAAGTTGAGCCCAGTTATATATCTTGATATCATATCATGACTTCTTACTTCACCTACTTCCTTCATATATTATACTCCCAGCAGGTCCACCCAGATCTCGTACAACAGCAGCCCTCTCCTGATACTATCACAACCGAGTTAGGGGACTTGCAGATGTTTTCGTTGAACTCTGTATGCAACTTTCTCCTGTGTCGCTTGACTAGATGTCTTATGTTCCAGAAAATGGGCGATAGCTCGTGGCATTTCTCGCGTGAGCGTCCCCCCCTCGAATTTCTTCGCACCACGGGTCATATTGACAAATCGATTTTCTCTCAGCATCCTCGCCGCACCCAAAGCGCTACAACCAGCAATGCTCACGCTCCTGCTCTATACCAATAGCCTCCGTCTCTCCAACACTTGTTCCCTCTCTGTAAGCACTCCTACCTATTCCACCTATCTGTCTCAATTGGTCATGTTTCCATCAGAATCATCTGACGCTGTCGAGTGTCCTCCATGTTATACCCCTTCTGGTCGTATCATGTATGGCTTGCATCCAGTTAGTCTGTGTCGTGCAATCGCCTGCCCTTACAGCAGTTACTCTCTTGTCGGGTGTCTTACCGATGGCCATTCGCTTCGGAGGGCAGCTTGCCGCCATAGTTGCCGAAGCCTCCGCGCCTGCATTGCCCTTGTGGGTGCACCGAGTGGTAAATTGGTAATGCCTACTACATCGAGCTCCGCTGAAAGAGGACAGGCGAATGGGAACTGATCGAGATCGATCGGTCTTCAAATTCTGTTAAAAATAGGATATGTAGCAACATATCACGTGGACCTACTGTACTCGGTTATGAGGGTAGATATTATGTAGAGATCCAGCATCGTACCAGGGGTGCTCCCCTACATTAGCTGGCAATGTAGCTCAGACTGAGTTTGTTCCTTTCTCTCGAGACGGCCCCGAGACGTAGCAGCGAAATTTGAGGGATGACGTGCAGTAACCGTCATGTACTCTCGACAGAACGAGAGTGCATGGTGGTTGCAGTGCGCCGTCCGTGATGCAGCGATGGGGCGACAACAGGGGGATGGGGATGGGGAGGGCCGGCGTGTTTATGGACACACAAGATAGACGAGCGACCGTTGTGCGTTCTCGGTGGAACGGCGACGGCAAGCGAGGGTGGGGATGAGGCCTGAGAACGAGTGCACTGGCAGTGGACGCAAGGGCGCGCGCGTGTGTGCCGCCCTCGATGCGGCGAGGTGATAATGGGGTAAGGTGGAAGGGCGGGCGGACAAGGAGCAAGACAGATTTGAACGAGGCTGAAATTCGATATTAGTATGGGCCTATCGTGCCCCTTCGTTTCACCTGCTCCTCCTCGTTCCTCGTCTCTCCTCTGCACGATTCGGACTCACCTGCGCTCCGAAGGTTCGGTTTGCTCGCCGCAGATCCCCATCGTTCTGCACATTCCACCGCACTCGCCGACCTCCCCTGCGCGCCTCTCCTTTCGCGTAGACTCGGCACAGTCGGCCCCGGACCGACCTTCCTACACACCAGCGAAGGCACAGCTGGTGGCCAGCCCGTCCAAAAGAGGAAATGCCGAGACGCCTTCTTTACAGCATGAGGCACATGATATATTTTCCTTTTTAGATTTGCATCCGTTGTCAACATAATTTAATGATCGCAAGGTGGTGACCTGAGCAAGGCGAGGCACGAGCCGCGCCCAGGATTTAGTCTATGCGTGAGAAGCGAAGTGGCGCATCTTTCTTGCTCTTGTCCACTTCGCTGTCCCTTGCCCGTTGGGCTGTCCCGCTGCCTCGCAGCTCTGCTCATTAGCTTAGTCGTTCTTTGCGCAATTTTCTTTCACTCGTTTCAAACACATTCCTTTATTCCTCCCAGCACCGTCAACAACCCAGCACCTCGCTGCCATCTGGCATGCCGCGAATCTCGTCAACAGAACAGACTGGAACAACCAACAAGTTTCAAGAGCAACCTGCCGCGGTTGCCAGACTCGAACCAGAAGAAGACGAGCGCTAACGTGCCCCCGGCGAAGAGAAAGAGCTATCCAAACAGGAAGAAACGCAACAAGTCTCTTCCTTACAACAAGTCCTGGCAGTGAGCATGACCACCAAGCTCCCCTCTCCACTCGACTACTACGTAGAAATGTACTACTTTATGAACAAAGGTTGGCCACCATGCCTTCATCCTCACCACAGCAGTCAAAGCCAAGGACGTGGTTCTCCCAAACAAAGACCTCACTTGAGGCGACTCGGGCGGGTTCGATGAAGCATCCCCCGCATCCCTCAAGCCGTATGTGGATGCCCCTCAGCTCTCTTCCATGACCTGTATCGCCACGAGATGAGGACGACCTCTTCACAAGGCGAACAAGGCACTGAAAGGAAGCCGTTCGTACCTTCCTCGGTCTCGATCTGTACCACCACAACCCCCTGGCTTCACGCCCCCAGCACTCGCCGGCTTCACGCCCCATCACGGGCTCAACGCTCTAACACACTCCTGACACATGCACACGCTACAGGACAAAAGTAGCCATTATGCTTTGCACCCCGCCAGCCCATAGCACCTTCCTCCTATGTGCAGCCACCTGCGCCTTCTCCTACACGAAACTCACGCATGCTCTCGAGTGCAGGACAGGCCAATCGCAAACTCCCTGTAAGCCAGATACGTGGGAAACCACACCGCGCCGATGAACGTTTCAGTAGCATACCTAATATATAATGGACTCAGATACGGATCTAGAATAGACTTCCTTAATATTACGCATGTTCAACCCCTCCAAATTCCCCTCCCTCAAACTTATATCATGCAGACACAGAAAGAAATCACAAAAGGTAGATACACGGGACCCTTCCCTCTCATTACCATCCTATCCGCCATTGGCCCGTACCTGTTGTCCCCACTATCCATCATCCCCAAACTGGGACCCCCTGGAAAAACTCAGGCTATTCTTTTCCTTCCCCGGATCTCCCCACCTTCCACCAATCCCCAACCATCAATTAATTCATACATATCTTCTTCTAATTTCCCAGCGACTATTTTCCTCCGTACTTCCAAAATTCCCTGGGTCCGAAGCGGCCACTCGAGACGCAGCTGAAGCACACTTGCAATGACCAGCACCTTTGCCAGTGCAGCCATACCCTCAGCGGGCAGCTATGGGCAGCTTACAGACGCTGTCGCCAATAATCCGAGTCTTCAGACACCGTGAGCGGACAGCCGCATATGGTTTGCCATTTCCATCAGCAAGGACTCGGATGGAAGTTCTACACGATAATTCAATGAGAGATGTGTTCACCCCATCGCCAACCCATCGCGCACCTCCCCTAGATCACACCATGACACGGTGACCCCCACTTACATACAATCTAGCTGACATAGATGCAGGGTCAGCATTGGGAGATCTCGAAAGACCAACCATCCGGCCCCTCCACAACCTACAAAACAAAAGCACCGCACGCACTACCTCGAGGATGTCAACAAACTCTAGCAAGCTTTTGCACACCACGTCTGCAAGCGTGCTCCCGATGTCAAATGCATTGATCGCATCGAGCGAGAGCAGGTGTTCATATCTCTCCGAACACTCTGGAGATCAATGGGATCTCGCCATCTCCCTCCAGGACACTGCGCCTCTGACGGAGCTATTGATGCCAGACTAGCCCACCACTAACAGGTACTAGTAACCAATCCACACGCCAACCACCGTGGCAGCCACGCGGACGCGGCAGGACCCTAAGTGGAAACTGTATAAACCGTACCCTATCCCTCATCGATCATCCTTCGTATCTGCACATATCCGTTAGTCACGCCAATTCTGAGCAGTATGATGTCGGAGAGGCGCTCGTATATGCCTCCCCTCAGGCTCTGCCATTGGTGACGGATTCAGGATCCGAACACGCCGTGGAACATGGATTGTTGCTTCCAGCCGAGTTATCACCCCCTCAGGAACCATCACCTTCTTGAGAGACTGTCACAGAACCAGCGGCAGTTACGCTTTCATCAGCGATCGATGACCCAGTTCCGATGGTTTGACCATCCAGATAGTCATATTTGTGTTTGATTTCCTGACAATCTTGATGAATTCCAGGACCTCTCTTATCAGCCTCACCCTGCTTCCTGAGAGTCTGAGACCAAATGTGACCGTATCAGCCGCCGGATACTAACTGACATCCGCAGCTCAGCACTCAACTTCAAACTTCAGCCCGCTTTCAAGTTTGCACCTCGGACACAGACTGAGCGAGAGGCTCATAGCTGGCAAGACCCACGAACACCCTCTGATTCAATAGTCGTCTCCGAAGGAGCGAACTGCAGGAACACATTCGAACGAGAGAATCTTCTTCCGAGTCGCAATTGCACATGTCCATTGAACATGGGAGCAAAGCCACCGCCCATTCTATCAGGGTTATCCTGGAAGACGTCAATTTTCTTACACAGTGTTTTGGAGAGCCCGTGACTCGGAGCGGAACACCGCGAGAACAACACATTTGGTATCAGATGGCATGGGCAGCTCGAGGCCACCACACCCCCTTCCCCTATACATTCCCCCCTGGGCCCTTTGTGTACCAACCCACCTCTCCGTTTAGGAAAACCAGGCTTGGGAAACACAACTCCGCTTTTCTGCGCCCGAGGATTTGCCCGAGGAGAACTTGTTTCGAAATCTACCCAATCCACACATGGAAAGGCCCACAGTGTCGAACCCAGAGATACTAAATCACATCCTCAGTGTGATAATCTGTGCCCTACACCAGCTAAAACCCATGCCTTCAGTCCTCAACTCCCGAATCCCAAACGGCATTGAACCGCCACTTCCACATCAACCCTAGGCGGCCAGGCCTGACCAATCATTGGCAACCCACCTCCCGGGCCGAGTCTTCGTGTGGACTCGGATGCAGGTTATTGAGCGCTGTATATGTACAAAGAGATCCAGCGGGTCAATGCCATCACCAAAATCAATACCGACTTGGCAAACTTTAAAGGTCACAGCCTACGGATCGGCGATACACTCTCAGGACTGTCCTTCAAGGTATCCCTTTCGACGTACTAATCAACAACATTTGGAAGGTAATCTAACGAATCATTCCGACTGCAATCATTCAACAGAACCCGAACTTGAATATCTTCAAAAATCTCTGTCGTTACTATTTCCTCCCTCCCATCCGAATCACTGGCAGACTCGGGACACAGCTCGCTTGACCCGACAGATCGGGCACAGTCTCGGGCTGGGAAACCTTCGGTTTTCGCCCATCCCGTCGTATACAATGTTAGCATTCTCAGTCATTCGTGTTCCTACACACGCACTAGCCAGTACACCGTACTACTACTCTTTCCCCTCACTTAGCAAACTAAGCTCGACACGCATAGACAATATAAGTATGAGGCCTTGAGCCCAGTTAAACATCATCCGTTGGCATTTATATCATATCATGACTTCCCACATCGCCCGCCTCCTTCAAAGATTCTACTGCTCCCAGCAGATGCAACCAGATCCCGTATAATATCAGCCCTCTTCTGAAATAATAACTGAGTTAGGGGACTTGCGGAAGTTTTCATTGAACTCCGTATGTGTCTTTCTTTCTCCTATGTCCCTTGACTGAGATGTCTCATGTTCCAGCATTCGTAGCTCATGGCGTTCCTCGCGTGAGCCTTCCCCCTCCCTTGAACTTCTTCACCCCACAGGTCACATATTGATCCTCTCTCAGCATCCTCGCCGCACCCAAGGCGTTACAACCAGCGTTGCTCACACTCTTGCTCTATACCAATAGCCTCCGTCTCTCCAACACTCGTTTCCTCAATGTAAGTGATTAGAGATCATTATTCCATCAGTCGACTTACATAATTGGTTGTTTCCATTAGAACTTTTTCACGCTGTCGACAGTCCTCCATGTTATACCCCTTCTGATCGTATCATGTATGGCTTGCGTCCAGTTAGTCACTGTCGTGCAATCACCTGCCCTCGCAGTAGTTACTCTCTTTTCGGGTGTTTTACCACTGGTCACCATGGCCATTCGCAGAGGGCAGCTTGTCGGCATAGGCACTGAAGCCTCCTCGCCAGCATTGCCTGTGCGGATGCGTGACGTGGTAGTGCCTGCTGCATTTGGTTCCGCTGAAAGTGGACTGGCGAATGGGAACTAATTGAGATTGATCGGTCTTTCGAGATGTCTGTAACAAAGAACACATGTAGTAGCGCATCTAGCTATTGACATGGACATATCACGCGGACCTACTGTGCTCGGTTACGAAAGTAGTAGATATTACATAGAAAGCTAGTATGGTACCTGGTGTACTCCCTATTAGCTGGCAATGCAGCGCGGATCGAGTTTTGATTGGTCAAACACGACGAAAAACGAACGTACTCACATCCCCGTGACATTCGTCCTACTGACAGTGGCTTGACGATTGTCTCGAGAGCCAAGATTGCATTTTCGTCGAGTCCTAGCTACCGATCCGAGTCGCGACGTGTCCTGCGAGATCTCGTTTGGATCTGCAGTAGAGTTTGACGTGAATGCAGTCGGATCTCATATTTATTTGTTGTTTCCTCGGTAATGTCATAGTTGACTTTAAATTCTTGCATCCTGAAAGAATTTCGCATCGTATGTTTGGTCAACTGTTCGCTACAGGCAACATGTTAGAAGCTTTTAGATTTGATGCATGATGTACGATCAGACCTAACCTCTGTACTTACGGCCGTGATGACTGACGTCGGCTTCTTGTCATCATGTCTGACTTGTTGGACAATCAAAGCGCGAAGAATCCCATAGACATGTTGCGCATACTAAGGGCGGAGCGTTCTCCGTTGACTGCCTCGCGATCTCTGTGTGCGGAACTTGTATCTGATGATGAGAGCCTCATCATCGAAGGTTCGTTCCATGGCCAAGTTCGTTCGGGAAATAATTGGTCTAAAAAGCATGATTTTCACATTAGTGCCTGTTAGAGAACTGCAGGGGTACGTATAACCCACGCAAGTACCTATACCCTACCCGTACCCGCTGCAACCTGTACCCATATTTGCTGTGCAGGTGTGCAATGTGCATACCCACGGGAACGGAAGTGCGAGCGAAAGTAAACGCGAGGGCAAAGGGAAATGAAGGATGACGTACGGTAACCGTCATGCACTCTCGACAGAACGAGAGTGCACGGTGGTTGCAGTGCGCCGTCCGTGATGCAGCGATGGGTCGCCGACAACAGGGGGAGGGCCGATGTGTTTATGGACACACAAGATAGACGAGCGACCGTTGTGCACTCTCGGTGGAACGGAGAACGGCAGTTGTAACACACCCTCCTCGATCCGGCGAGGAGGAAATGTCAGGGAAAGGTGTCAAGGCGATCGTGTATAGTCATGTTTGGCTTGCAATGGTCGCTAATTTTGATAGAACCTTAATGGGCCTGTGTTCGTTTTGTCGACGGGTGATATCGAATTGGACGCGAAGTAGCGAAACACGACTCCCTTGCGGTATCTGCAAGGGAGCCTGTAAAATTGCTAAAGAGTACAGGACGAGTCGTAGCGTAACTAAGAGCTGATGCGGGCTCACACGGAGTCGTTGCGAGCTCACGGAAGTTGTGCGGGACTCCGTGCGCAGGGAGTGGTAAGAGGAATTCGGAAATCCGATATCATATCATGACTTCTCACTTCACCCACTTCCTTCGTATATTCTACTCCGAGCAGATCCACCCAGACCCCGTACAACAGCAGCCCTCTTCTGATACTATCACAACCGAGTTAGGGGACTTGCGGAAGTTTTCGTTAAATTCTGTATGTAACTTTAATTTCCTCCTATGTCGCTTGACTGAGATGTCTTATGTTCCAAAAAATGTGATAGCTGATGGCATTCCTCGCGTGAGCGTCCCCCCTTGAACTTCTTCGCACTACAGGTCATATTGACAAATTGATGCCCTCTCAGCATCCTCGCCGCACCCAAAGCGTTACAACCAGCAGTTCTCACGCTCCTGCTGTATACCAATAGCCTCCGTCTCTCCAACACTTGTTCCCTCTCTGTAAGTACTCCTACCTACTCACCCTATCTGTCTTAATTGGTCATGTTTCCATGAGAATCATCTGACGCTGTCGAGTGTCCTCCATGTTATACCCCTTCTGGTCGTATCATGTATGGCTTGCATCCAGTTAGTCTATGTCGTGCAATCGCCTGCCCTTATAGCAGTTACTCTCCTGTCGGGTGTCTTACCGATGGCCATTTGCTTCGGAGGGCAGCTTGTTGCCATAGTTGCCGAAGCCTCCGCGCCGGCATTGCCCTTGTGGGTGAACCGAGTGGTAATGCCTACTACATCGAGCTCCGCTGAAAGAGGACAGGCGGATGGGAACTGATCGAGATCGATCGGTCTTCAATGTCTGTAACAAATAGGATATGTAGCAACATCATATGACATATCACGTGGACCTACTGTACTCGGTTATGAAGGTATATGTTATGTAGAGATCAAGCATCGTACCTGGGGTACTCCCATACATTAGCTGACAATGTAGCTCAGATTGAGTTTGTTCCTTTCTCTCGAGACGGCCCCGAGACGTAGCAGAGAAATTTGAACGTGGCTGAACCAGCCTGTTCTGTAAACAGACCCAAGAGTGCACTAAGCCACTGCTGGCAGCCCCGCTGAGGAGACGCGATGATCATGCGCGTGATTAATCAAACATGACAAAAAAAGTCCTTACATCCGTCCATCGGTAGTGGCTCGACGATTGTCCCGAGAGTCAAGAATGAAATTTTCTTCGAGTTCTAGCCACCGATCCGAGTCGCGACGTGTCTTGCGACATCTCGTGTGCACCTGTTGTAGAGTTCGAAGTGAAAGCACTGTAATCGCATATCTGTTGTTCCCTTAGTAATGACATACTTGCCTCGAAGAGTTTCGTATATGCATATCTGGCCAACCCACAGGCAACGTATTAGGAGCTATTTGATTCGTTAGATGATCTAATGGATGATCAGATCTAACCTGCGTACTTACGGCCACGATGACTGACGTCGGCTTCTTGCAGTCATGTTTGAGTGAGCTTGTTGGACAATCTAAGCGCAAAGAATCCAATAGAGATCGGTGGTGTCTACTTACATGTTCCTTCATGTTCCAAGAGTGTGATAGGAGTAAATCGATGGCCACGATCGAAAAAGAAACCATCACGAAAGAATGTTGGCGGGAAATCATATTGCGGACGAGGATACATAAAGGTCGACCGAATATGCAAGCGATGGAGTGCAAATTCGGGGTGAGGCCTGCCGTCGGCTTGTGGTCATGAAGAGTTTCCTTACCATTAGAATTCTTCTAGCGTTGCACGCAGGGAGGTGCGCAAGGCTGTGCATATGTAATTAATACTCGAATACGTGAATAACGGTTATCAAAAAAAACGGTGGTCAAGTCAAACAGGACGGCCATTGACGTTCCTTGAAGGCGAGCGACAAGTTTGAATACAGTGTAAAATCCATCTAACAACCAAGCAACCATGTCAGCACAAGGGTTCACAGTAACTGAGGAAAAAAAAAGGATATCAGAGAACCGAGGATCGACAGCAGAAAACATCCAGAGGATGTTTTCTTTTAGACGGCACTTCCTATAGCATTCGGTTGAAATCATCGTAGAAAAGATGGAGACATGAAAGCGATAGAAAAGAAAAGTAGGACATGGCTCACCTCGATGGTATTGGGTATCCGATGCAGAGCGGAGTGCGGGAATGTTGTTGGGGTGGCAATTTGAGTCTCCGACTAGAATAAGCCAGAAAAGAAAACCTTGTTGCTCATCGCGATTTCAGCATTCTCACGACAGCCGACGGCCTCAGGGGATAACAAGATAACAAAAACCTCGCACAAATCCGCTGCAAAGTGCTCTAGCGCATTTCCTGTGAGTTATTTTCCTCCAGGATATTCTGTGGTCGATATTTCCTCCTCGGTTATTTTTTTTCTCAAATTTTCTGTACGATAAAACGCCCAGTCTGTCGTTTGTTCGGATAGGTTGATTTAGCTTGGATAAGTTTTTTTTCTCTTTCGTATATTCAGAGTTTTGTTAGTGATATTTCGTTCTCCATTCACGTTTCGAATATCGACGAATCGTACGCTAACATGAATGAAGGATCACGAACGATAAGCAATGGAAGGTGCTCTCCCCAACGTGTCAGCCGAACCAGGTCCTTCTATCCAACGTAGGTCTTTGCGCCCTCACTTCACTACACTAAGTTACCCTAACCATCTTTCCTAGCGATTGATCCCAACGCGACTCCCGCGAAACGTAGACCGGGAAGGCCAAAAGGCAGTGGAAAGAAACAACCCTCAGAACAACACACTCCCGTTGTTGGAGAGAAGATAAAGCGGCCTGTCGGGCGTCCAAGAAAAGATGGTCTTCCAGCTGGCTCTGTCGGAACACGTCGATCAACGCAGTCACGTAAATCTTCTGGAAAGGTTCGCGCAGAATCTGGACAGGCGCCTCCTGGAGTACCTTTTCCCGGGGTAAGCATTGGCGTTGTCATCGGACATTCTTCCTTTCTCAGCCTTTGTCCACAGGCATATTACCCTCAACAACCCGGAGTTTCCAATTGGCAGAATGGGTTCTCTTCTTTGGGCGCCCAGGCTGTCTCGGCGCCGCTACCCATCGTCAACGGTACCGGTGGACCTCATCAGCAATATCACCTTGATCCCCATCTCAACAGGGACGGATGGGGAGACCTATTGCGGAGCAAGCCAGACGCATTCCTGCAGTCGTTGCTTGCAGCTTTGGCTGCCCCCAATCCGCCTCCAGGTGCAGGACCGACTGTTGAAGACGCCTTCAAGTCTCATCTCACTTCGTTAGCTCCATCGACCAACCAAGCTAAAGACACTCATTCTATACCCTCGTTATATTCCATCCTCAAAACATTTTGGTTGCCGTCCTCCCCCGCATACCTGTCCCTTATCGCTTCAGGTCCCAACTCTCGCACCCTCTCCGAGCACAAGTTTTTTTATTGGGATCCGCTCCCGCTCGTGTTCAATGGCATCCCGTGCTCCACCTGTTCTTCCTTGCTCGCAAATCGTGGACGCATCAAGTGTGGGCCGATCAAGGTCTACGATCTCGAAAAGCCCTTCTTTATCATTGGTTGCGAATATGTATGCAAAAGCGCAAACTGCATTGCGAACACGACGTCCGATGGCCGTAGGTTTGCGAGCACTGACGCCTCCATCATGCAAGCCCTTCCGACGAGACTCAAGGAAGAGTTTCCTGCTAAGCTGCTCCAAGGCGACTCTGACATGGGTAGCGGAACAAGCGTTTGGAACTGGCATGCGATGGGCGTTTCAAAGTCTCTCTGGAACATGGTGAAAGGATGCTTGAAATCCGGAATGACCAAGGATGCCATCCTCAATGTTATCAACGCCATACAGAACCCTCTGAAGGATGATAGGGAAAAGCAAGAAGAGGAGGAAGAGGAAGACGGCCCTAGCGAAGATGCCCAATGTATCTCTTCAGTCACCCAGCCTGATTCTGCGACGCTGCCTGCACCTCATGTGCGTATTTCCTTTACCTTTACCTTTGCTACCATATACCTAATTGCTTGGCGTAATCAGAGCACGTCTGATGAGTACGATAATGCATGGAAGGCCAATAGCGCCGCGGCTGAAGCCGGGGGTCCAGGTCAGGCGGGTGCAGCATCGACATCTCAGCCACAGCCACAACCACAACCACAACATGCGCAGGCGCAGCCCTCTTCCTCTACGATGCCCGGCGTCAACAACGACGTTCCCCCTCCGTCTGTGACTCCTGCTCAGCCGTCTGCTTATGCGTTTGCCCAACCTGGGCCGTACGTGAGCTATCCGTACCCCGGCTATGCCTACTTTCCCCAGCCCACGCAGGGCCAAAATGTGCCACCACATGTGCACTCCGGAGTCGAACAAGGCGGGTTGAAGAGACCGTTCGGGTACGGGGAGAATGCATCCGAGGTCGCCATTCTGGAGCCCTCGCAAAAGCGCACACGACACTGCTGCAAGTGCGGTTCGCAGGACTGCAAGGGCAAGGGCGGGCGCACGTTCTGCCTCAATGCGTGCCAGGATTGTGGCAAGATCGATTGTCGTGGTAGGAACAGCAGGCGGCCTGATAAAGTCTGCTCGGAGGCTTGGGTTTGAGAGGATTCAACTCGAAAAGTAAAACGAACAGTGAAAAAGAAAAAGGAAAAAAAAAGGAAACGTGAGCAGATTGAATTCATAATCAGCGCCAGTACGACTTCGTTTTGATCCAAGCTCGGAATTTGTTTGCCAAAAATGATTCGTTGTGATACAGATTAGATGTGTTAATCTGTACTTCTGTATTCTGTCGTCTTGTCGACAATGTTACAGTTGTGTTGGACGGGATAGTAACAAAAATCAGCACTAGTACTAGGGAGTGTTAGTGTGCCAGAATTAGGCGCAGCGGTGTGCAAGCGCTCCAAGCAAGAAGCAGGCCCGGTGCGGACGCGAAAGTACCTTGCTCAGCTCAATCATCGATGACGATTGGAATATAGAACGTCAGAACACCTCCCGCATCGGCTACATCTCCGATGTACACATAGAGGATTGCGCAGTGATTCTGACATATGCCTGGATCATCCAGTAGTGAAGACTCGTAAACAGTGGAATCCAAGTGCCACGTACATGCGATAGTCGTAGTCGAGACGACATGACTGCTAAGAAACTTGATGAAGCTGCGAATGGACACATGCACAGAGAATAACTTTTCTGGATCAGGATTATCCACGACTTCAGGCTCTGGAGCGTTTTCGTCCGGAGCTTGTCCTGAAGGCAAGGATCAGAGCGTGGTGTTTCTGTAACCGAGTGAACACATACTCATGGACGGGTTCGTACACCCCACCCATTGTGTTTCGAGTTTGACGGTGTCAGTGCTGATTGCGATCTGAAGTCTGCCGCTGTTGTTGGCCCGAAGGGTCAATATATCCGAGAGAGGACGCAGTCGCTCGACGATAGTGCGCATCTTTTGCAACTGAGGTAATAGGATGGTGACCTGGTTCAGCTCTTTCAATTCCTTGGCCTCAAACTGCCGAGTCGAGGAGGAAACACACATCTGGCTCGGGACACAAGGGCTCTCGGAGCTTCTCGACTTCGGAGGGACGCATGACGTCGATTCGGACGTCGTGCGCCACGCGTACTTTTCTGCCTGTGCGCGATACGCCGAACATTTCGAAGCTGAGCACGGCTTGGTCGTTCTTCTTGGCTAGTTTCATGACGAGCTCGTCGGCGTCGTACGTGGGAAGGATCGCAGCAGCGACTGACGAGGAAGACGCCGAGGACGACGACGATCGGAGGGCAGAGAGGAGTGCCTCCGTCGAAAGCGAGACTGTGATTTTGTTGTCCGCGTTCGACTGTATTCGGTAGTTGGTGAACAATGATTCGACCTTGACTACGCTGGTTCTGGGGGTCAAGCGAGAGATTGTTTCCACTCGAAAGCGAACTCACGACCAGACCTGGATACCGCCTTCGTTGGCGTCATCGTTGCAGATGATGTGCATCTCGTCCTCTGTAAACTTGATGATGCATTTCTTTTGTAGCTTCTCGATGGCCTGTATGATTCCTGGCGCGACTATAATGAACGCGAAACAAGAGGGTAAGATGTGTAGAGCTCACGAAAGAATATTGGAATGTTTTCTACCGTCGCTCTGAAACGCATTGGTCCGAGTACCAGAAACACGTGACGTGTACAGCGTGAGAAGAGGATGGCTTGAACGGAAGTAGATATGATGGCATCGGTTCCGCGGGGCTTCAAGTGACAAGTTGTTGACGTTCAGGGTTGACTCAACATTCGAAAGTTCTTCCCATCCCCCTCATGTCCAGAGAAATCATCAACATTCAGGCGATTATCATTCATTCCTACGTCACTCTTTGGTAACTTACTCTTCTTTTTTTCCCCATGGCCAGGCTGGACAGGTGACGAAATTCGAAGCTTTGGTTGGGGAACCCTAATACCTGATCATAAAATTGCAGGCCGGAAATCAAGTCGGGGAGAGGTTCTGGAAGATGCTCCTCGCCGAGCACGGGCTCGACGAGTCAGGGGTACGTTCCTGCTACCACGTTCCGTCCCCTTGGATAATGACTTTTGTCGCGTTCCCACGCGGAAACTTCGTAATCTCAGATGTATGTAGGCACAGATCCTTTACAGATAGCGCGTGTCAGTATTTTCACAAGATTTGGAAAGCATGTGCTCATTCCTGTTGTTCAGGCCGGGGTGTATTTCACACCCGTCGACTCCAACGGCCCCACCAAGTACGTCCCCAGGAGTGTTCAGATCGATCTCGAGGTCGGAGTATGCAACCGCGTCAGTATTTATCGCGCAGTCAGTATCGGACCATGCTCATGTGGCTACAGGTGAGATCAGGGCCACTTGGAAACCTTTTCCGTCCCGATACGTTCTTCACTGGTGAATCTGGAGCTGGCAATAACTGGGCAAAGGGATGTGAGTTACGAGATTGTTCTGATACTGAATTATTATTCCATGCTTATTTTTATCGGGAGGCAGTCTACACTGAAGGTGTGTGGCATAAAATCTAAATTGAAGGCTTCAAATAAAGGAATTTTAAATTCAGGTGCCGAGCTTATTGATCCTATTCTTGACATCATAAGAAGACAGTCGGAGGCATGTGAGGCCCTCCAAGGCTTTCAAATCATTCATTCCCTCGGTGGAGGCACGGGTGCTGGACTTGGTTCTCTGCTCTTGTCCAAGCTACGTGAGGTAAGCACAGACCACGTCCTCGTCGCAGCTTGAGTTGATGGTTCGCAGGAATACCCTGATCGAATGCTTCAAACTTTTTCGATTTTGCCTTCACCAAGTGTCAGTCTACTCGATCTGTGACATGATTCAATCTAACCCCTTTCAGGTGTCAGAAACGGTCGTAGAAGTAAGTTGCTTTCCTACTTTGATCTATCGGATCGCTGATCAGCAAATAGCCGTATAATGCACTACTCTCAATCCATCAACTTGTCGACAATTGTGATCTGACTATCTGCATTGACAACGAGGCGTTGTGAGTACACTAAGCCGATGACGCTTTTCGGGTTACCGAGAGCAAGCAGGTATGAAATCGCCGTTCGAACACTCCACATCAAGACTCCGAGCTTTGATGACCTCAACCAAGTAGGTTCCGGGCCTTCTGTGATCATCCACGTTCTAATTATACATCCAGCTCATCTCGAAAGTCATGTGCGGGGTTAGCACAAGTCTTCGGTTCCCAGGACAGTTGAACGGGTAGGTCCTTCTTCCCATCTGATTCCACGGAAGTGAAATGCCGTTGCCAGTGACTTGCGGAAACTCGGCATGAACTTGATCCCTTTCCCTCGAGTAGGTGACCAAAATAGAATTGTCCTTTTTTGATTTTGATGTTGTGCCACAGCTCCATTTCCTCATGCCAAGCTTTGCACCGTTCTTTGATCCGACGGCTAAAGCATTCCAGAAACTCTCCGTTACCGAATTGACCTCATCGTAAGTTCCGCGGTGTACAACGCAACCGCTTTTCTTAAACTTTCTAGGCTGTTTGATCGTCGGAACCTCTTGGTCGCATGCGATCCCCGCTTTGGGTACGACTTCATTTATTTCTTCCTTGTAGAGTACGATGACCCCTTTGTAGACGATATCTTACTGCTGCATGTATCTTCCGAGGAAAAGTGTCTTCTAATGAAGCAAGTGGACGTTCCCTGTTTGTAGAAACTTGACTAATATTCACCTTCTCCAGGCAGAGGTAGGAGTTTGTGTTACTCATGTCGTTTACTAAGGTTTTTCGTAGACTTCCATTGCACAACTGCAACGCAAGAACTCCAACCTATTCGTCGAGTGGGTATCAGTGCGTTCTGCAGGGTCGCACAACCTGATCAACATGATTTAGGTGGATTCCGGACAATGTTTCTGTATCGTTGTGCTCGGTTCCTCCGGTGGGACAGCCACAGGTTTGTTCGCCTCGGATGATGCGTATGATGTTTCTGAAGTGTCGTAGGCCGGCGTGGCATTGGCGAACTCGACTTGCATGCAAGAGCTGTTCACCCGCAACCTTTCGCAAGTCAGTGTTCCTCCTTATGTTCAATTGGCATACAATTGACATTCCTTTCACAAGTTCGCTATGATGTTCAAACGTCGGGCATTCCTCCACTGGTATACCGGCGAAGGAATGGATATCATGGAATTCTCCGAAGCAGAGAGTAACACCCAGGATTTGATGCAAGTGGTCACCTGCATTTTATTTTGCCATTAAACGCTAATCTTTGTCATGGTGCAGCGCTGAATATCAGCAGGTAAATTACCACTACAAATCACGCGGTACTGTCTTAACTTATTGCTATTACAGTATCAAGAAGCAACTGTCGAGGAGGAAGAGGATGAGGATGAACAATAATACATGCTGGAATGGTGTTTCATATTTCTTCGTTGTCTCTTTTCGCCTCGCCAATCACTTGCACATCCGGATTTTATCGTACCTGCAGAATCATTTGTTGTCGTTTTGGATTAATCACATTCTATCGTGCGTAGCATTGCAACTCGACCACGTATGGTGCATCTCTTCATGGGGGTAACGAGCTAATTCCGATCCTAATAAGCAAATTGCCTTCGTGAGTTCTTTATTCCCAATTGCCTGGCTCTCACAGTCCGTAGAATCTATATTTGCAACACCAGAATCTGTGCTAATTTTTTTGGCAACGTGTAAGCTAACCTTCCGCAACGTTAGGTGCCAGAGTCCTGAGGAAGCGCAATGAAAAATATGTCGAATGCGGCACCCATCGTTGTTTGAACGAAATAGCGGTGCGTCCGCTTTGCATTTTGCGGTAATCTTCGGCTGATAATAATATGTCGTGGTCCCAGCGGCGAAACTTCGGTGTAATATTAAATACGGACCGGCGAATATTCGGAGTAATGGTAGTTTGGCCCCAACGAACAAATTTACCGCGCCGCGTTTATGGACGGTTTTCCATCGCATGATCACTAACCTCATAGACGGTCTGGTCACCAGACTACGTTGATGGCCCTGTGATTCAAACCCCGAGGCCGCCTGAGTTGGTGACCGGAAACCATGCCAGGTATAAAAGCAGGTCAGCAGGAGCTTCTGACCCTCCCAGAACCATCATGTCGGACTCTTGGTACGAATGGCCCCCCCGTTTTTGTGATCTCAAACGCGAAATTGTCTCCGCAACGTCAGAGGAGCGCCTCACGGCCGCATGGAACGACATCCTTGTAGAGCTCGCTAAACAAACCGACGAAATCGCGAAGGCTGGGCCAGACGTAAGTGCGCTTGAGATTATTGATAATTCTTCGTGGCTAACATCGTGTTCGTGGACAGTTCATTCCTCAAGTCAACTTTGCAGACTTGGAGAAGCTGACCACCGAAGAGATTGACGTCATCAGACGCAAGGGTTCTGTCGTCATTCGCGATGTCGTTGACACCCAAACAGCATCTGGATGGAAGACGAATCTCGATGAATTTGTCAAGGTTAATCCCGATGTCGAAGGTTGTATCCTAGCTACCTGGTGCAGTCGACGTGTGATTTGACCTTTTCTTTTCAACCTTGCGTTGACTAGGTACTCCCAAGGATAACAAGCAGTTCTTCCACCTCTAGTAAGTTGTTTGGTCATAGATTACTTTGCATATTGCTGAACGACGCCTCAGCTGGACGCAGCCGCAGGTGCAAGCTCGTGCTCATCCCAACGTCTTGAAAGCCTCTGCCTGGCTCAACAACTTGTACCATGTAGGGTCCGGGAAGACGCTCGAAGGCGTCGACCTCTCTGTCCCTTTGGTATATGCCGATCGTTTCCGCATTCGTCACCCCGGTGGTCATTGGGGCGACTTCCCACCTCACGTAGACGGCGGTGCGATCGAGCGATGGGAAGATAAAGTATTCCGTCGCTGTTTCGAGGACATTCTAACTGGAAACTGGCGCCAGCATGATCCTTATGAACTCGAACACCGTTTGGACGCACGCAGCTCGTTGTACGGACGACCAGGTCAATCGACTGTTTTCAGGACCTTCCAGGGATGGCTGGCGATGAGGTTCGTTACCAAGTCTAAATCATTGTCTTCGTCGCGCATCGCTCACGGGTTTGGCGGACGGTTTCTTAGTGAGACAGGGCCAACTGAAGGAACCCTCCGCGTTTTCCCCGATGTCCAGCTGTCAAACGCGTACACTATCCTCCGTCCGTTCTTCCGCCCAACTGTGCCTCTGGACTCTGCCGACATCCTCGACGCCAAGAACTGGAAGTTGGGTGAGCTTGTTTTCCCCTTTGTTGTTTTAAGTGATCATCGACTGAATTTCTTGGTCCAGACATCTCCACTCCGGACTTTCCTGGCATCTGTCCTGTACTAAATGGCGGGTACACGGGTCCTCGGCCGACACCCCAGCTTCACCCACACCTTCGCCTAGAGAAGACGATGATCTCCGTCCCGAAAGTCAACCCTGGCGACATGGTCTTTTGGCACTGCGTGAGGACCTCATCTCAACCTTGTTGAATGTATACCTACCCGTATCTCTCTCCAGGACGTGGTGCATTCCGTCGAAACAGAACACACTGGTACTACTGACTCGGCAGGTGAGAATTCAGATTAGTTCACCTGTGAAGCGCTGAACGGAACTTCCACGCAGTGATGTACATTGGTGCCGTCCCGAAGACGCCCCAAAACGTGGCGTACGTCGCCAAACAGGTCCACACGTTCCTCACAGGAGACAACCCACCCGACTTCCCGAAGATCAACGCAGGGGCGAGGCTGGTTGGACTTGGCACAGAAGCGGACGTAAAGGAACCGATCAGCAGGATTGCGATGGGGCTTCCCACCGCTGTCGAGGTCTTTTGATTCAAAGTGCCATGTATTGTTGATTTTTCTCGTTTGAGGCGACCCACCTGGATATATTTTGTAGTAACAACAAACGTGTAAGCCGGCGTGGAAAGGAACCGAGTCGGCCCGGGACTGCCGATGACGTTTTCCGACTTCGCGCCCTTCTCTTTAGAACCCGGCTATTAGATGAACGACTCGGCATTTGGAGCCAGAGCCGAGCTAGAGGTAATCTCCGTTTAGAATACATAACCCACCGGCAGAAAAAAGTATCGCAAGAACTCTGGGCCCTAATGATACTTTTTTCTGTAACTATCACTCCTCTTGAAGCTCAAGGACTGAACCTCCTTCCAATGGACCAAAGTACTGACAGAAAGTTGTAACTGCTTACGTACTCAGTTTGGGGCCAAACCTAGTATAACCATTCCTTTCAATTCATTGACCAAAACGAGCTAGCAACATGGACCCAGTTCTCCACCAAGACGGAGTATTGTGAGTCTGGGAAGCGCACTGTCCCGAGCACGGGTCTAACGTGGTCCTAGGAACCGACGGGCGCAGCAAACGAATCGGATAGCCTAGGTAGCCTCTCCCTCGCACGCTGACTCCCCCATGGGATGCGCGAAGCGCGCATTGGATGAACAAGGCAGTGTGGTATATCCGGATGCGCATTTCAGCCACGAAAAAGGGTGAGTCGTACTTTTCAGAACTTTGTGATATTCAAATGGAGTTTGCGAGGCGACTACAATCTCGGTCGGCGGCCGTGTTGCATTACGAGCACACAATTTGTCCTTGCTGTGCCCTTGGGGGCCGCAGTGCGGCAAGCGGGGAGTTGAGGAGCGAACTTGTCATAATAGATTGGATTCTTACGGCATTGTGAGCTAAAGTAATCAAATCAGGTTTAATTCATTGCGCGGATGCGAGAATCATCCGGTATAAGAACATCAGTGAGCAGGAGTTCTGCATTCCCCAAGTGAGAACTGACCACTCTGATCCATCATGTCTGACTCGCACCAATGGCCCTCCCATTTTCTCGATATGAAACGTGACCTTGTCTCGGCGACAACGGAAGAGCATCTCACAGCGTCGTGGAATGACCTCCTCAACGAGCTAAGTAAACGCACTGCCGAAATTCCAAAGGCTGGGTCGAACGTGAGTTCGAGGTCGTTTTGTTCTGCTCCGATTATCGGCTAATGGAGCTCAATGTTTCATAGTTCGTTCCCCAAGTCAACTTTGCGGACTTGGATAAGCTGACTCCTGAAGAGATCGACGTGATCAGAAGCAAGGGCACGGTCATTATTCATGGTATCGTCGACTCAGAGATAGCCTCTGGCTGGAAGAAGCAGCTCGACGAATTCATCAAGGCTAATCCTCACGCAGGAGGTGATATCCCATTGAAAATCGATGTATGTGTGTGCCTTGACCTTGCTTCCTTGGACAGGCTATCCCCAAGGCGACGAGCAGTTCTGGGACCTATTGTCAGTCACATTGCTATCCATCGTCATACTGCTTATTTATCTATGGTTTAGTTGGACAAAGCCACAGGTGCTAGCTCGCGCGCACCCCAACTACTTAAAAGCCGCTACCTGGATTAACAACTTATTCCATATCGGTTCCGGAAAGACGCTCGAGGGCGTCGACCTGTCGACTCCTTTGGTATACGCTGATCGCTTCCGCATTCGCCGCCCCGGCACTCATTGGAACTGGTTAGGGCCTCACGTTGACGGTAGGCAAACCTCTCTTGCATTGATCATATGATCATGATTTCTCTATAGGTGGCGGATTGGAGCGATGGGCAGACAAGGCTTTCAGTACTTGCTATAAGGATATTTTCGAGGGAAATTGGCGCGAGCATGATCCATATGACATGGAACATCGTGTGGATGCGCGTCGTCATGTTTACAATCAGATATCTAAGACTACTGTGTTCAGGAGCTTTCAGGGATGGATGGCATTGAAGTTCGTTGCTTTCTATTATCTTTGTCATGCATTGTTCACCGACCTGACGACTTGACGTTACCCTTAGCGAGATTGCGCCAACACAGGGAACCCTCCGCGTGTTCCCCGACATTAAGCTATCGAACGCGTACTTGATGCTTCGTCCCTTCTTCCATCCAACTGTGTCTCCGGATTCCCCTGACTTCCTTGACGCCAAGAACTGGAAGTTTGGTGCGTTTTTTTCCCTGTCACCTTCCTCATCGTAAATTGAATATTAGTGTAGACATCTCATCTCCGGAGGTTGTCAGTGTCGTGCCCACGAGTAACGGCGGGTACATGGGACCTACAATATCAAACGAGCTTCATCCTCATCTAAGGCTCGACAAGGCGTTAGTTAGTATCCCCAAAGTCAAACCTGGTGACATGGTGTTTTGGCACTGCGTAAGAATTCCATACAATGCGCTACCCTACCCCTCATCATCATTCTCTCATTTCAGGATACAATTCACGCTGTCGAAACGGATCACACAGGAACTGAAGATTCATCCGGTGAGATTCGCCACTCTTTTGCATAAATGCCTTGATGACACTGAGCGGTATCCTCATGCAGTGCTTTATATTCCTGTCATCCCGACGACGCCTCTCAATTCGCAGTACGTCAGCGAGCAGGCCGAGCTATTCCTCCAGGGACAGCACCCACCCGACGCGGGAAGACTCCCGGAAGGCACGACGTATGTAGGGATCGCTACACAAGCAGATATCAAAGAACCTATCAGTAGGGCAGCGATGGCCCTCCCTATCGAGGTTGCCTGATTCTGCTCGCGTAGGAACGAGGTATAGAATGTGCACATACCTAACTATGATTTGTATGGCGACAATGTGTATCGAAACATCATGTAGAGATTACGAATACTTTTGATTGAATGAATGTCTACTATCACTCACCAAGGACTGAGCCACCCAGTTGGCCGGTTTTCTGAAAACTAGCTTTATCCCTCTAACAACATGTTTTTCCTTCAGTCATACTTCATGTAGAGTACATTCTTAGGTGGTACGAAGTTGAACGATGCAGTATTCGGAAAAACAGTGACTCGACGAGCGGAATCACGCCCGTGACATGCCGAGGACAATCTGGCAAACCCCTCATAACCCACACCCATTCCGGAGCCTCTAGAGGCTGTACATCAATTCAACCGGGTATGCTGTATAGGGAAAAAATGTAGCTAAGATGTCATACTACAATTTGTCTACCAAGTATTTGAGATATAATTTTAGCGGTTCAGGTGACAGGATGGGTTATGAGGGGTTTGACTGTACTGCCGAAGCGGAGGGTGGTCTTTCTGGTCTAGGGGAGCGCGAAGCGCGACCGTAGAGCTAGGTCTGAATCTGTGTGCGAGAAGAGGATACTCGGGCTGTCGGGTCTGCTTGCTCGTCCGTCTGACACCCCACTCCGAGGATCAGGGTCGGGCGACCGGCCGTAGAGGGCGACGGTCTACAGTACGAGTACTAGGGGCAGATATGGGAGCGGGATAGTAGCGGTTTCGAGCCTGCGAAAGCTCTCGTCAGGGGGCTTCGTTACCCCTACCGCTGCCGTCCGAGGCCGTTTAGGGTTCCAGTTACCGATCTTAAGCCCTATTGAGGGAGCTGGCCAGGTCACAGAGGCGCTAGTGGCATGCAAGGGCACGACCCCGGATAGATTGGTTAATTTAGGTAGAAACGAGTGGGAAGGAGGAAAGCTTGGAAAGGTGGGGGTCGATTCCCACAGGTCAATCGGGCAGGGGGGACACTTTCGGGGTATCAACCGGCGCTTATTCGCTGCCATGCGGCAGCCACGTTGGTTCATACCAACGTGGGATCCTCTCTCGCCTCATCACGAGGATTCGGCTGAGTGACACAGATTGCGCTTTGCCCTGAGTCAAACGCACTTCAAGCGCTCGGAACGACTCGCCCTTAGGACCCTTGATTCCTTTTTTAGTTCGGTTCGAATTCAAGAGTTGAGTTATGATTGGATGATGGGGCCATGGAAGTAAGACACGAGCGCTTTTGCAGATACTACTTGCAAAGAAGGCACTGACGGAGATCCAAGTCGACTCGGGTGTGAGACCTTGAGGACCTGAATACATGTATTAAGTTCCAAGCTACACAATCGGCGAAAAAGACACAAATGATCGCAAAAACGCATAGCATTGAGTACACCAAACTCACCAAGCGCGAACTTCAATGTCCGCTGGGATAATGACACTCTGCCAGTGGAGACCAAATTTTGCATTTCTGCGATCGCAATATTAATATTTCCACGACTTCAAGTTCGACCCGGACGTCCTTGGCAGAACTGATGCGACGATCTCGTGCTGAGCAGCGACCCGCTTGTCTCCGTGCGACTGTTGCTGCAGCAAAAGCGCTCTGAACGGCTGTTGCAAACGGACGACTAGCCACAGCGGCCGAATAAAACGTTCATCGTGTGATGGCCACACGGCCACATCGGGCGCAGCCTCAGAAGCTGCTACTGGAAACAAAGACTCTTCTTTCATGTCCGAACTGGACCACGACAAAAAATCGTTGTCGCTATTCAACGAACTTCTACCAGATTTCTCCTCGACTGGGGCACGCAAATCACGAATCCGGCGAAAGCGAGCTTGCGTGGTTCTGCCAACGACTCAACGAGAGCCTCTGACGTCCAAAATTAAACGTGGCCGATGCCTGGTACCTGGGCACGGTGACATTTCTCTTGGTCAATCTTTCTCGACGTGCTTCTTGACTGTGAACAGGATGCAGAGCAAGTAGGGTCTCCGATAGGCAAACCGCTTTGATGGCGCGCGGATATATTATAGTCATGAGTGATCATTGCATCGGTGGGAGACATCGAACCTTTTAATTCCGCGACGCACGCATCCATTTCTGCATTGTCGATGGTGGGAAAAGGTTATGGGGTTTGGTTATGAATGACGAGGGTGCCGGGAAGGCAGCTGTTGTACGAAGAAGACTGACCCGTCCAGGCAAGCACCGCAGATTCGCCCAAATGAGCATGATATCCTCCAAAAGATGAGCTAGTGCAGCATCTCCCCCGCCACAACCATGATACTGTGCACCCGAATTGACGAGAAGATTTTCTGTGAGAAAATCCATGTGGTTTAAGGTACCAACTGCTTCGTTGTAGCGCTGCAAAGCGTGCAAAGCCGCTTCTTTCGTATCCCCAAGGATCCTGTGGGTCTGACTTGATTACCTGATTTGAAGAGATTCAGCATTTTCGCATACTTAGAGGAAGAAACTCGCACCCTGTCTGCATCTTTCAATAGAGTATCCTCACATGAGCTTTGCATTTCCCGTCTCTGTTTCGTTTAACTAGTAGTAGGAGGCCCACAGTGTTTGAAGGATTTCAAGACAATGCAGCTTATTATAATTAGACCACAGTACAAGCAGCGGCAAAAACGATGATCCCATACCTTGATCAATAATACGAGATTGATGTTGGCCAAGGGTCATTCCCAGTGAAAACTGGTTATGAGGAGAAGGGTGTAGAGCATTTGAGAAGGAGCACCAGTGTAACAAGTATTGCGTATAGCCGGCTTTTGGTTTGGACGTCTTCGAAGGTGGATTGGATACTAGTGGAGGCATTTGAGAACTGAGGGTCGTTCTTTCTTGATCATATAAGTTAGCTATTCACCGTGAACATAGAGCTCTGGATTTCGAGCCCGAAGCCCGAAGGTTTGAGCACTTGACCCGAAGGTTTTAGTACGTGGTCTAGGTATACACCAAATCAAATACCTAGACCACGTGCTAAAACCTTCCATCTGGGTCTTTGGGAGTCGCGATGGACCGCTGCTGTGAAAGGAGAGAGCAAATGGATTGCGCGGATGTACTACATACAGACAATCAATGCGCATGGTGAGGTATGGTACGGAACAGTTGAGATCACGGGTGAAAGCGCGCAGCGCTTACCGGCCCCAGACAGAAACGGAAACCAGCTGGGCAAGGCGTGAGCTGCGGGGTGGGTGGGAACCGCCTCACAGGCACGGCTGATGCACATGAGGCAAACACTTGACGGGCCGGAGGCCCCTGGCGGGGAAAGTGGGTTGACTGTGAGGCGCCGCGAATGGGCAGTTCGCGGATATGGAGTGGTGGGTGCGACGACGAAAGGAACGGAGGAGGCGAGTCAACAGAGAGGTGTTGACGGCGCAAGAGAAAAAGAAATGTGTGCCGCTTACCTACACTCGCCCAGAGACAATGCTCTGTGGCTCTGCTCGTGCCTCAGGAAATTTGGTCTTTCCCAGGTTCCGCGAGCTGACAGGCGAGCCGGAAGCTCTCCATTTTGGCGTGTGATCACCCGGAGGGACGTGACACACGCACGCCATGTCACGTCCCTCCGGGTGATCACA
>JBBPPA010000297.1:0-26198 GCA_038091735.1 Leccinum pellstonianum | reverse complement strand
GTCGGCGAGTCTCAGGAGCATCAATTACTTATCGCGTACCTTGAGGGGTATGATATTCTGACGCTGCGAGCAACGGACTATGCTAGATAGCGTCTTCGAGGACATCTCGCGAACTTCGACGTTCTCATCCGCTAGACAATCAAGGAGAACCTCCATGACCTTTGAGACGCCAGTGGGAGAGATCATCAATAGATTGCGGTAGAAAAACATCACCAGGGCTGGCAATGTATGTAGCCGGATGCGCCAGGACTGTGACGGTCTGATCATGTTTCGTCTACTAGTGGAAGCAGCATTACATACCTTGGAAACCTGTATCGCCTCCACCAACTTCTCCAGCACGATCTCTACGTACGTAGGTGGCAAGTAGACTCCAGACATCACCTGCAACACTGCGCTACTATATTTCTGTAATTCCGGATTGTCGCTCAGCTCGGACATATTAAGAATTTCAGGCCTGCCCACGTGAGCGACTCCTGCGACACTTCAGAGTGGGGAAAACGTACAGCATTTTCATGGCTGACGGAAACGCGAGACATGCCTCAGAGCCATGGAAAGAAACCCATAGCCACAACAGCACTTCGAGGAAGATGAGCGACGTAACACCCAGTTTATGTAACTTACTCGTTAGACCAACTTTATCAAACTGGTAAGGAGTCAGATGAAGTCCAACAACCTTGTAATGTTTGACCACTTACCTGTGATTGAGAGACTCGCGGAGGGGGGAAACGCTCATCCTTCCACCGAGCAAGTTGTTGAATTATATACTGAAATTGATCTTCGAATACACTTTCTCTGCAAAGTGGCTCGATATCAGTATCAGTTAGAGATTAGCAGAGAAGATACTCACCGAATACTAAGAGGGTCCGGATTCTCAATACAGGAAGCTAATAACGTAGCCACAGAGGGATAAGATGGGCGCCATCTGTTCCTTGCGATGAGAAAAAGAGCGTTTGCTATAGAATTGCGAATCTGTGCAAATTACCAAGTCGGTTGGATGCGAAGACTGGGCATGCAAAGAGGCATACCTCTGCGTAATTCGAGTCTGCATTGTCGAAGAACAAGGAGACATATTTCTCTGAGATCGGATTAAATCGAACCCCCATGACGTCCATTAACACGACCACAGCATTCAATGATTTGGTGACTGAGAACGTGTGAGTATTGTGACACAAAAGGCATGTTAATGTCAATATACCTGCAAATGCTGAATCTCCCTGAATCTCCAGCTGGAGAGACAGTATCCAATCTACTAGAGGCTTATTCCGGCGAGGATCGCGGTCCTCCAGTACCGTCTCCATGTTGGAGGTGCTGAGCAAGGCGATGCAGATAGCAGTGAGAGATACTCACTTGAAGGAAGGAACTCCAGTAAACTACGGTATCTGGTCGAGCTTGCGAAAGCATGTTATCAAAGCGAGGAGCAAACCAATCCCACAGGGTATTGAGATTAGATTGAGACCAGTGCTTGGATCCTATAGCACTTGAGAACCTGCGAATATAGGTTGCAAGAGACATACCGCGAAGCAGGCCGGTTAGAATTTCAGCAGTCGCCGCCTGCTGGAATTTATCTGGATTGGCGAGTAAAGGCTCTACCACGTAGAGTATGTCTTTCAGAGTGGCATCCTCAAACAGCTTGGCTATGAATTTTGGTCAGCCTCTGCTTAATCTGCTTGTAAGGACAAACAAACCCATAGATTTGATAAACTGAACATTTTCGGAGCGCAAGTCGGAAGAGCCAGCATTGCTGTCAGTTTCTTGGCTCCATGATGCAGCCAGTTTAGAGTAATAGTCTTTACCAACATACTTGCTTATGATGGCCAATGACTCAGAAGATGCTGCGTCCCATACAATGGGCTGCGTCAAGTGGGGAGTGGTGTATCCCCGGACGGTGTTGGTCCATGTCAAAAATCCAGTTTCGAGCTTATCAACGAAATAGTCGCTAGAAAATTGTTAGCACGGGGCGTGCATACTGCTGGTTGAGCCCACTTTGGTCCAATTACAGGCTTGCTGAGTGTACTCAAGAACTGATTGTGATCACCAACGGCGACATCTCTGGAAAACGGGCTTCGCCATTGACAGAGCCAGAGTTCTTCATCATTCTTTGCGTAGGTTCTCATCTTGATGAAGAGTAATTCTCGCACGATGGCTCTGAACCAATAATTGGTCAGAAACCATTGTACGTATCACGGGAATTAAGAATCCTTACTGTTGCGCGTTGAGCCGAATTGAGGGCTGAACACTTGTCGTTTGCTCCATCAAGAACCTCACGACGTCAGGTGGCGTTGGTGAGTCACGTCTCATGAGCCCGAGAATGAAAGTGAGGGCTATTTGAACATATCGCCACTGTGACAAGACCGTTATCAATCATCGGTAGTATGAATGGAAAGGTACAAACATGAGTTGTAGGACGAAGGGCAATGTCCAGCACAGATTTCAACTGGAAAACGTATGGGTTAGCAACAGTGATTCAAGTCATGTTAGCCTAATCTTACCGAGTGCTCATGCTCTTGGAGTTGTTCCTGGATTCTTTCCGGAGCTTTCACTAGAGCGGCTCTCCGCAATTCATTGTCAATTTTACCAGCACCTAGTTCCGCTTCCAGATCACGGAGAGCTGCACTAACTCGAGGGACATCCGCAGCATATGCAGCTGTGTGGATGCCCTCCTCGTTGAGGTGAATGAGGCAGTCTGATGAATTCGTCGAGACCAGCTTTTGGACCGAAGGCTTCCAACAACATCCTGGTCAGTCGAGATAGGGAGAGTATATTTAATGCATACTTTTTCCTCATGCTGGCACTCTAGCAAAGAAAGTAAGTATCGTTTCTGCAGTCCCTGATCTGTGAAAGTATGAGACTTGGCGACAGCAGACATTTGGTGTCATACCAGCCATTATGTATGCAGCTTTTGAATAGGTTGTTCAGTGACAGCATAGATGATGGATAGGGCACGCTCACCTGTCCCCTTGTTTCCGAGAACGTAAAGAGCACCTTTCATGCGATCGGGGTCATTCCCCTTGCTCAAGGCATCGAGCATTGTTGGCAAGACATATCTTGTGGATCGCACGTAGTACTGCTCTCGAAATCAGTACCGAGATCAGTATATGCACGAGCGCAGTGCTTACACCGTATATACTGTGTAGAACATTCTGCGCGAGACTGCAAGAAGTCAATAAAAACGATGCATAGAAACAAATTTCCACGTACCGCCGCACCCTGGAATATGGCGATAAACAAAGTTCCGCCAAATCGTCCTTGAGTAATAGATCATCCAACTCCGAGCGTCGGCGATACAAAGCGTGCATGTACAGGCGGCTAGAATGGTACATTTGTGCTCGCTTAACCCAAACAGCTCTTGCATTGTCTTTTTGACGAGCAGACATGCGATTCACTCTGCGCAAGGCGTGTTTACTACCCAGTTCAATAAGAAAGGAGGAAGATTGGACGTACTCTCGAGACTGAGTATAGTTCTTCTGCACAGTTGTGAAGTCTCCTCTACTCATCCCATAGTCGAGGAAGAACGTATCCAGAGCCTTGACTACTGCGATCACGGCATCAATGTGATCTTCGTTCTGGTCTTGGCGCAACTTCGTCGCCGCGAGGTGTATGAGATTCCCGAACCGGGTCCGGAGCTGAACAATACGCTGATAGCGTGGATCTTCTGGATTGGTTAAAACCATTCCTGCTTGAACATCTAGTTGGTCGACGATTAGGTCCTCTAGTTCAACCTCCGGATCGTAACAGGGATTGACAACTTCTTTGCGGGTCTCCTTGTAAATCGTCGGCATACCATTCCAGACTGCCTTTGAGAAAGCCAGATACCTAGTCTCACAGACGTCAGCAGTAGACTTGATGCTATAGCACAATACCCACCGACAGAAATCATTACGGGCAACGCTATCCCATCTACCTGACGAATTTATGAGGGCGTCGAGCTTGTCAAGTGCTGGGGAAGCAATGCGACCCAAGATTTCAAGCACGAAATCGATCTCTTCCACGTTTGGAGCTGGAGTGTTTCAGGCAAGTTTCAATAAAGCAGGCGCAACGAGCGTCATCTTACCATGCCACTCGATTTGAACGTCTTTAGGTTCGTAAAGACGGCCCCACTGCGTGCTATGGTCCTTGTTGAACTCTGAAAAAATGGTTTATCAAGCGCACACGAGGAACATCATATATATTTACCTGTGTCTGTCCATTGGTCATTGTTAACGAAGTGATTGTTGATAGGGTAAACTGTTGTCAGTGTATGCAACACTCGTGATACCAATGCGGCGGTCCCCGAGTACCCCCTCTCACTCTTCGTTTTCTCGAGTAAGAGTGATAGAAGTCGAATGATTGTCTCTCTATGCTTGAGCAGCTGTGAACATGTCGTCGGTGATCGATTTCGAAGTCTTTTCCTTATAACTTACAGCAGGGCCACCGTACCCGAGGCATCCTCTAAGGATGGTCATATCTATTGTGGGGTGTTGGGTAAATTATAGCGAAATCAAAGCTGATGCTCACTCCAGTGGAGGGTCGTGTCGGAGGGCACGCTCTCGTGCGTCGTGGTTGTCCGAATGCTCGATGCTCCATGTTTCAGTTCCTCCTGGATTTGTGAGACACAGAAGGGTAAAAACTTGTCAATTGTTCTCTGAGGTTTCGCGCGCGCGAGACATGCAACGAGGTGTCCAATTGCCCTCACGGCGTTTGATTTCGCGTTTGATGTAGCGTAATCATAAACCAGATTGAGAACGAGGTCAAAGAGCTGATCGGACAGGTGGAGACAGATAATGTCGACCATGCTCTTTATAGACTTCAGAACTGTTTCTTCAGTCTTGCCTCCTGTTGTCTTCTTCCGACCTCCTTCTTCTGGGAGGTTCTCGTACAGTGCGAGGATGCGCCGAAAGAGAGATGTCACCCAATCTGCAACGTTGAGTCATTCAAAACCTGGAAAAATGGCGGAAGTAGTACCTGCAAAACCGGAAGTGCTTTCGTGGACAAGTGCACGCTCTTCTTCCATTCCTAGGGCAACGAAGGGACTCGTCTCGACGCCTTCGGGAAACTGGGTTTCATCATTGTAGAGTTCCATGAGTTCTTCGCTAGGCGTGTCGCCAGATAACGCGAATGCAGATCGGTGCATAGAAATGTCGCCAACTTTGACATGCTGAATGGCACTAACAATAAAGGATGTGGCACACATGGTCTTATTCGGGTCATTCTGCACAAACGTCAAAGACAAGACAGAGAGAGGTCTGAATGCAACACACCAGATCAATGCCCGGGATGCACAACTCAAGGAGAGGAAGAAGGCGCTTTTGGCCAGGACGCCACAGTTTCTCGGAGACCAGGGGAACAGAGATGCCAGAAAGTATCTTAAGAACAGCTGTGGTCCGATGAGTCTCGTTGACAACTTCTAACCCTCCATAGGCACGTTCAAGTAGCTCTGGCACGACTAGGGTGGGCTCCAGTTGTGCCATTATGCGCAAGGCTCCTTGGGCCATGGCAAGAGACAGCGAATCCTTCGAGAACATTGCAAGCAAGGCAGGTGTCAGTAGGCTAGTGACGAATGCTCGACGAATCGCAGATGTGAGGCGGCGGGTCTTTAGATTTGAATCAATATAACAGTACTCGCAAGCCAACAACATAGATACTTACCACCGGAGTGCAACACGAAGGTAGTTGCTCCTCAAGCCAACGATCAGCAAACTCAACCGTCAAGCGTTGAAGGAAGCTCGTAAGCTATGGTGAAAGTAAGAAGTAAAGAAAGGTATTGGAAAACACAAGAGGCACCCACCAACACCGTCCAATGACCATGATTAGAAGGATGGAAAAATGATTCGGTGCTAGTAATGAAACGATCCAAAGTATCCATTGCTTTTGAACCTGCGAGGTAGGTTGTCTGCTCACATTGGCTCGAAGGAGGTGTTGCTGATGCTGAGTCACCGCGAGGAGGGCCGTCAACAGCCATAGAGTATACGAACAGCTTCGCTACAGCATCTACATCAAGACATGTCAATGTCTGATTGCGCGTACAACCCCCTGAAGGAGACTCACTTGTGCGACTAATCGTTTTCTTAATCTTGGATCCCTGGCGGACTGAGGCTGCATCCGCGTGCGCAGAGGTCAGGTTGGGATTCTGAAGGAAGATTGAATACCGCAGAAAAGCTCGGTGCCAAGTATGCTCACTCTGGATTTCCCTGTGGGAACATCTGGAAATGAGTGAGAGATGTGAACTTGACAAATACATGGACAGGAGCCTACACATGGATTCGAACCCCTTGCTAACCAGCAAATTCCATTCCTGTTCGGACCATATACCTACGTCTTTCCACTGTGCACCACCCTCTTTACCAAAACTGCCTTCATTTCCCGCGACGTGTGCCTCCGCCAAATTTCCGGCCAATTCAAGGAAACGATCGTCCATCGAAAAGGAGTTGAATGCTTCCCAGAGCTTAAATATGACGGGAAGATAGAGATGGGGATGAGATGGGGGAAGGAACGAAGTCAGCACGGGAATCATGGTAAGCATCGTCTACATGGGTTTAGCATCCGTAAGCAACTGTCAGTGATAATGTGAAGGCGCTCACGTTGGGAGTGACCATTGGTAAGAAAGTGCTGAGCATGTCAGGAATATCATTGGGAGAGAAGTACGTATTGCAACATTCTGCGACATAGAGCAAGATGTTATTGAAGTTACGACTATGAGAGGTGATCAGCAAAGGCAAGAACAGATAACAACGGCTCATACTTGGTTTGATTCAGACGCTTCTTTGGAAAAATTTCCTTGTAAAGTATTTGCCAAAGAGGGAACCATGGGAGACGCAGATCCTTGGATTCAAGCCTACGTTTCCCGGTCTTGCCGAGAAGGCGAGAGATCATAACGGCCCAACTTCGAATGACACGGACGTCCAACCCGGGAATGAGACATAATTCGTAATGTAACCAACTTGGCGCGGGTAGACGTTGTGATGGGGTAGTGCATCTGCAACCAACTGGGCCGAGTGAGGGAACTGGAGATAGAACAAGGGGCTGGACATACCATTGGAGCAATGCGTCCCAGTTTGTGAGGGCGGCCCAAATCTTGGACTCTGCACACACAACGAGCCTTGCGATGATGCGCTTGAGCTTTTCCTGCATCTCAACTCACTGTAGAGGCCGAATAGATCTTCTGTATTTTTCAACTTGCTCAACTAGATGGACCGAACACAGAGACAACGTGCAAGTTGATGCAATGACCATGATCGGTCGGGATAACCGAATGGGCAATGGTCAAGGGTTTGTCTCCCGAGGCTGATGCCCTCGTCTAGGTCCAAGCCGCTGGTAATGAAAGGAGAGATAGCATGCGACATCCTTTAATGACCCTGATCGATACGGGTGCGCTGCCGGGTAAAGATCTTGCGAGAGCTTTCCTCCCGAGGAAGATAGCCTCATGGAGGTCTGTCATATCTCCAGGCCGGTTGTGACGAAATGAGAGATAACTTGCGACATTGTTCAACGAGGTTAATCCGCCCGCGCGTCCGCACGCCCTCGCTTCCCCCACTTCCCATCCGTCCTCGCACGTCCTCTGAGTGGTAGAAAGACCATGCGCATAAACAAGAGTATGCAAGCAGACGCGTTGTCCGCAAGCCCTGTGGGGACGGGACAATGCATGCGCAGCCGAGGGAAAAAAGACTTGAAGGTACTCGCGATCACGCTGGGCGTGAATGGTTGAGGGTGGTCAGTGCGACTGAGTGAAGGACGGAGCATTGTCGCCGGTGCGCATCGCGAACAAGGGCAACGACGGCGGCAATGGTGAGCAGGTCCCGGCATGCATATCGTGAGGCGACAAGGTGTACACAATGGCGAGAGAAGGGGCAGAAGAGGGCGATGGTGTTTCAGGAAGAGGTCGGCAATGCGATGGAGGCGGGCGAACACGTTGATGATGGATTGAGGGACGCGCGCAGATGGCGCTGGCGTTCAGGATTGGAGGCCCACGCAAAAAATAGTTGGGAGATGATCTGGTCGAGGCGTTGGCTAGAGTGTGTCGGCGGACGAGAACTGGAACCGGTCTAAAGTTAGTCTCGCAGACCGAGCGTCGTCGGAGAGTATGCCCTCGCGAATGTCCACGGGGAATGAGGAGAGGAGGTCCGAGTCGAGTAAATGAGCATGCAGGATTCCGAACCACTCAAGCGGTGGAGTGCGTGAGGGAGATACAACCCAGCTCTTGCCCATGCACCTGCATTTGCAGTAATATAACGAACCCAAAGCCGAACTTGCTCTGCATAGAGGCGGAGACGACGGGAAGAGATCCGTGGTCGAAAAAGGGGAGAGGCCCTGCCATTCACTCTTTCATCACGGGCTCAGTGAACCCCAACTTGAACCGCAGAGCGACTCACCTTCCTCCTCTCTCTGCATCCCACCACGCCACACACGTTCCCCGGACCCTCGTATCTGACCCATCTACGACAGTATGCAAGGTTTATAAGTCCCTTTATGATCGGGTACTACCCTGCCCTGCGACTTGGAGGGGTTATTCACCAAATGTGCCCTCGTCCGAGCGTGTCTGTAGAGAGTGATTGAAACCTGCCGTGCCGATCCGTCTACATGCGCACTGCGCGCCATCCGTTGGTTACACGCTGGCGCGTTCCGCCAATGGACGATGTTATAAGCTCACTTACCGAGTCTAGACTCGTGGTTGCACTCTTTCTGTGAACGCGCCATTTCACGAGCGTCCTTTTGGTGGAGACGTCGAGACAGTGAATATGACGCTGGACAATAAGGTCGATGTGGGTGACAACCTTTCTAGCTGAGCTGTAAACGTGAGCAGCAGGTGTGAGCAGGGGCCGTAGGGAGACGGCGGAGAAGTATAAAGGAAAAACTGAACGCGCGGCGAACAGAGGTTTCCGAGAGTCCAAGTTGGCCAATAATGGAATCGAATTTTTCACGAGTCCGACGTCCCTCACTACCACAGCTAAGTACATAACACTACTATGTCGAACCACATAATCACTTGTGTAGCAGCATTCGCGAAACATATTTCTAATTTGTGCCCGAGGTAGTCTCGTAGTTACGAACCACGTTTCTAAAGATGTGAGATGGCAATGCCTTTTTCTGCTCCGTCATGCCAGCAACCGGGACTCGAGCAGCAACACTGCGCGCAATTGTTTAATAGTCATTTATATGTGTTCAAGGAATATAGTACATACCATCCGTTTCTGTAGATCTGTTCCAAAAGCTTGTCGAGCAGGTGATATTCAGCTGTTTCTTTTGCGAAGTCGTCAAGAGACGCCAAATGACTGTCATAGACAGGGTAGTAATCGTCTTCGGTGAAATGAATTGAAGTGCATGTGCCATTGGCCCACTCATCAATAGCACAGTGGATCTAGAGTGATCATATCAGAAAGATGACAGGTTTATCGGGAATACTTACCGCTGCCGCCACAATCGCAAGGCCGACTCGAGGAAAAGGTCGGTAATACTTAGCCCACTTGATGCCCTCGTCGCTCTTGGACTTGAACAATACTTCGTTGATTACTCGCTGGATTACCGGGCTCTCGTATGGGTCTGTATGCTCATTCACATCCACACCACGTGTCTTAAAATGTGGTCATGGAACGGTCATCACTACCACTTAATCAAAAGAGTTTGACGTACGTGGAAAATATAAGCGGAATCTGCTAGGAGCTCTGTTACAAGCTTCCTGTTCCTTTCGATCACTGACGGACTGGCGCTGACTTCAAAGCCGAAGATGAGGGGTACGCTGGCTCGTGCCCTGGTCTTGAACTGTCCACGGAGTTGAGACCCGCGTAGTGATATCTACCCGCCCAGTCAGATATGCACGCTAGCAAGCAGATTTCACGTACAATATAGATGATATCGGTAGTAATCGGGATGGACTCATTGTGGTGGGTACATGCCAATGTCCATGCCCCTTTGGCCCAATCCCGTTCATCGTCTGCTGACGGATAAGCATGCTCAGACAACAATAAGGCGCGGTAAATCTCAATAGCGGTTGCAACCACTGGTTGATGCTCGGGTTCCAGATCCCTCGCCTTCGGACGACTCTTGCACTTGCTTGCCTTGTTGGTGGTCTTTGCACTCCGAGATGGAGGCCCGCTCTGACGAAGCTTCCCAGCAGGTGGCAACTGCTCTTGTGGTTCCGAGTCATCATCGTCGCTTAGGACCTGTGCACGGCGAATGCGCTTTTTGGGAACTTGCTCTTCGGCCGAGTCGTCTTCGAACAAAGCCTCACTACGTTGTCTTGAGCGGCCGGAGGCAGCCCCGAGGTTGTCTCCGGACGAATGGTAGCGATTCTCCTTGAAGGTACTGGAATCATCCGCCTTGGCTGGCCTGCCAATGCAATTGTAGTATTACGCTTATGAGATGTAACGACACTTACCCTCCACTGAATCCTCGTACACTATGATCTTGCTCAACATAGTCATTGTTTTCATCGATCATATCCTCTTCACCCTGGTCACCGTCGAAGTAATACCTCTTGCGCATCACTTTTTCTCCGGACGCTTTCGTAAGCCCCCCTCGATGCGCTTTCTGCAAACACAAGGTATGAGAAAAGATAGATAGCGAGGGTAATCTGTCTTGACTCACGCTCGAGTTGCCAGTAAGCTTACCCACAATTGGAGGGACACTACCCGTACGCGCAACCAATTTGGTGCCCGCCAATGGAGCACCAACAGACCTAGATGAAAACTGGTCTGATTGTAGATAGTATTCAGGCGATAGAATTCGGATTCTACGTACCGCGGTATCAGGAGGAAGCAGTGGTGGGTCACCGCTATCATATTGTCTGGCACTAGTATCAGTCCGTTCTTCGACCGGCCGAGCTGCCATGGTAAGTTGCTCCCGTTTGCGTGTCCGTTCTTCACGACGCTTTTCTTTCCGTGACGTCAGCTGCGCGGCCGCTAACTTGGCCTGCTCTCTTTCTTCTGTAACCAGAGTGAATAATTAAGAAACCTGGACACCTTTGTACGATACCATGTATGGCTTGGACCTTCTCGCTGGGGCGAGAAACACGCCTTGAACGCGGCTGAAGAGACGGTATGTCCTCGAGAACACGGGTCATTGGGCAGCGTTGGTTGGAGACCTGGAGAACGAGAGAACGAGTCAGGAATAAGGAACGGAATAAATACGATTCCGCTTTTAACGTACGCGAAATCCATCAGTCGGAAAACAGCTAATTCCAACAAATAACTAAAATGTTATGATCCCGGCGAACCTACCGATTCAAAAGACATGTCAGCGGACTGGTTAGACAGTGCATGACTGGTTATGACAGCTCGGCTACTCCGGAGACAACCATTGAGTTCTGCGACTGACAAATCCGAAGATTGCATACATACCTAATCAATTTATTGGCTTTCGTCACGAAAATTTAATCCGAACATTCTAGACAGATGCACTTTCTATTGTTTATAGCAATGTACCGTCCAGTTGAATACCTTTTTCAACAATTTAGGCGACGTCCAGTCTGCCGACGGACGACGAATAGTTAGATGGCGCTGAGCGCGTGGAGTTGTGATTCGAAGGAGCACCGCCTAGGTCGTAGGGAAGAATAGTGAAGAGAATGAACGAACGAACCTGCCTCTTCGTCCCAGCAACTCATCAGTAGAACAAGTCGAGGCGGTATATCCGGCGACGCAGGTCGTCCATCCTCGGCGCTTGTACTGGTGTCTTTGGCGGGGGCGAGATGAGGGACGAAGACTGCGGTGGGGGTTTAGATCGGAGACCCACCGGCAGAGGAAGCACAGGTCAAGCAACACGTAGGAATGCCCCGCGGGAACAGGTGACATACAGAGGGGTGGGGGGGGGGACCCCCCTTGTTCTGCGACGTAGAAACTAAGTTGGTGTATTCATAGTACATACCGGGCGCAGAATGATTCGCTGAGTGCCCTGGATTGTGTTCGCACACGAGCGTGACACGGTAGCGAGGTGAGCGACTGTGTACTGAGACTTTTGCTGTCATACGTGACCGCGTCGCCTGCATCCTTTGCGATCTCACCGTTATCGCCAATGCCTGATCCTCCTTTCCCCTCCCCGATACGAACAGAAAGTGTGGTAGTGCGGACTCGGATAGGCCAGGAAACTTGAAACGAAATCAGCACTGATTCAGATTGTTCGGGAGGCTTGGCTTCATTGAAACGAAAGGGGTGAACGCATTCGGTGAGAAGGAGCCTTGCGCATGAAAGCAAGGGGTGGAAGCGCACGCGTGGGAGACGTCATCTCATACATCTTTTGCATATCTCCCGGCGAGGATGTAGGCAAGAGCGCTCAGGCGGACCGTGCAAAGCACCCTAACGAGCTGAAGAAGGCGACATCCAAGGAGTTCAGTATCGACTACGAGCATTACCTGGCACACCAGGTATTACCACCTATCGAACGGTTGTGCGATCCGATCGAGGGCACTGATAGGGCTCGGTTGGCTGAATGCCTCGGTGAGTGGACGTGCAGTTCGCGAAGTCCTCTCTCGCTAAACGTAGCATGAAGGACTCGACCCCAACCGCTACAAGGTCTCTGTAGGATCCGAGGCAGGCTCTGCACTGGCCACCCTCGACTCCCAAGTCTCCGATGCAGAACGCTTCCGAAACTCGGAACCTTTCCTCGTTCGGTGTCGGAAATGCCAAGGACAAATGGCTTTCTTGCCTATATGGGAAAGCGAGGTGAGCGGCCCCAGGCCGGAGCCTGAGTTGTCTGACTCCGAGGACCAACAGCATATATGTCAAGCACACAGATCACCGGTAATAGATGGCGTAAATTACGGAAAAGAACAGTGAACATGTGCATCGTCTTTACTGGTGCACAGAAATTAAATCTCTTCATGATACTAAGCAATGTTTTATCACACACTCCCCTCTGCGTCGCCCAAGGTATACCATGCATCATGATCTAGTGAAATCTCGCAAGTTCGCCGCCTTCTTCTGTCTCCGCTGCAGTGTAGCATACATAAGTCGCGGGTTGACTTCTCAGGAAACACGCCTTACACTCTGTGTAAACGAGAGTACTTGCAATCCCCGCCATCTGGAGCATTGCGTTCGGTTGCTGATTCCATCCAATTGTTCCAGGTCGTGAGCTCTAGCCCATACCAGCCATGCTAAACCGATGTGACTTACGTGTAGAGGGTTCATCTGGGGTAAATGACGCATCGTCCCCAGGCACATCCACCCGGCTCGAGAAGATCACCCCATCGGTCTCTTCCCTTTTTGCTACAATGCAATCCACAAATAGGTCACAACTTCGTTCCTAGCAATGAGAAAGTCCCTCACAACCAGAGAAATCAGCTGCCGTACACCAACAATCACCGTCCTCTCTCGCTACAATTGTCTTCGTCTCAAGAAGATCGGCCGACGGACCAAATTTGACTATAGCAGCACGATCTCTGTTGACACTGATGGCTGTATGTCGGCTGAAGTACCACCAGAACGATTGACCGTGCGTTCGCACCCGCACCTTGTACCACAAACGTCCAAGCGAAGAGGACGACCGAAGTCGCAGAGAAGAAGGCTGCAAAGGTAGAGCTCAACGAGAACCGCGTGGTTTCAGGATTCGACAGCACGACACTTGGCTAAACCTGAAGTTGGAAGCCTCAGAGCCTTGCTTTCTGGCGTTTAAATAGACATGTCACAACGTCCCCGTACAGGTTCCGTGACATGCTGAAGATGTTTGAGAGCATCCCCAGACCCACCTGGTATATGGGCAGAGGGCTGGCGCACGTAGCATCTTGAAGTGAGGCATGCAGCATTCCGATCTAGTGCTAAGCGACCATACAAGACGGGTATGACCCATTACGTTACAGTGCAACTCGAAGCTGCGCCGTTTTGTACTTCTTGGCGAATCACAGTCTGCATGGTTCATCTGTCAGAAGGGAAATCGTTTGATGAACTTTCAACATTTAAAAAACAACAGGAGATTAGCGAAACAGAAGTAGTAGTTGAAAGAGACCAGACAAACGTCGTTCAAAATGCACCTGCAAATTGCCTGCAAAGTGCAAACACGCACGCAACATCCGAGTCACTGTGCTTGGTTTCGCGTGACGGTGTTTTGTTTTTTGGAGGTCAAATCGATGAACTCGAAGTCCGAGGCAACAGCGGACTATAATATATAGCTACCCGTGAGAGAATTTGCTTGTGACTTTCGTACTTTGAAAATCAGGTCGCTGGACAACCGTGAAACCTTTTCGAAGGTCGCCTCGGATCACTAACGATCGCACAGGTCGAGACAAGCAAGATGGAGTCATTTCGTGGGACTGAAAGAATATTCAATTGTCTACCCAGGTAGCATTGCAGACTCTTTCAAGATTGCACCGAATAGGGTACACCAGCACACATAACACGACTTGCCCGTCTCAAAGCACGTATGCCTCAGTCCAGGCGCACATCAACCAACACAGCCAAGGCTCTTGGATAACTCGGATATACAACAAAAATATGCGAGCGCCACTTTGTGCGAGGGGTCCGTGCTCCCTTTGGATCACCCAAAATCCTAAGACAACGATTTTAGGAATCAACTTTACGCTCATCAACACGAGCACATACCTTGTCTTTGCGGCCATCGCGTCAGTTGGAACTCCACGATGCAGGGGCCGGACACGCAGATCACGGCAATCTCCAGGGTCTATATAGATCCCGCATCGCACTTGAAGAAAGGTGATATCGCCATTCTACTTGTTTTGTGGAGCACAAGCATCGTGAAAGAGCATAGAGAGACAGTGTACGGCAAGAGAGACCGCACACCTGACACGCATTATAGTCAGTCTACAAACTCTGGGCTGTTCGGACTCTAGAACTCACCGTGCCAGTCACGCACAGGCTGGATAGGGGATGACTACCCTGCATACTATCGGATGGACGTACGGAATGTCATCGTGTTCCCGGAAGTCACCGTGCGCTACCCCATCAACGGCGATGACGCGCTCGAGCAGTGGGAGACACAGTTCCCTACATTTGGGGCAGGTTGGGTTTCTCTGGGTCCGGAATGCCGTCCGTTTGCCTTGTCGATGTACCACGAGCTGCATTGCCTGGGGCGTCTTCGACTGGCTCTTGAGGATCGCGCGCCAATAGGACGTACGAGGCGCAATCTGAGCACGTGCAGCATTGCCTGAATTACCTGCAAATGATGGCGCTCTGTCGAGCGGACGTCACCCTGGAACCTGTCATAGATGGCAGTCTGGCCGTCGACCTAACGCAACCACATTTGTGCAGGGACTGGGCTCAGGTATACGAGGAAGCATCGAGAAGAAACGTGGAACAGTATGAAGCGTAGTCATGGGTAGGGTTTTTCACATTGTCATGATGGAGTTGGAAGGACTTTCTTTTTGGAACCTGAAGGCCTGAACCGCCTGTCGCTAATCGTCGGTATGTACCTAGTATGAGCTTCTGAAACTTTATGTAATTGTCGCAATTTGAATTTGAACCCTCAATGGATTGAAAACACGAGGACGGGAACACGCTGTCGCATTGCAGTGATACAATATCGTAAACCTTCCTGATATTTGCACCTGGCACCGTATTTCCCCGGGAGAACTAACCGCCGCTGAGTCAGATCAGAAGCTGTCTCGCAATTCCCGACAGGCTTCTGATACGACGGAGTGATTTGTTTCAAAGACCTCGTCTCGCATTATCACCGTTCGCTTGAAAACGGGACCTGACTGTGCTCATCGAGTCTTCGGCAACCAAAAAATTACCCTTCACAAGCCTTCAAGTGACACCGAGAATTTACCCGATTCCCCATAAACAGCAAACGACCTCATGCTAGCAGCACGTTTTTCCACTCGTTGTGATGACGAAGGATGCTCCTCCGAGCGACAAGCATGTCCATCCACCTATTCCCCGCTGGGCGCGATGGAGCTTGCTCCTAAACGTAGTCGCCACTGCAGCCCTCCTACAGGTCGCAATCACTCACTTTGTGGTCATAACGTCGGATTCCTCCGGAAGTCATACATCATCTTCTCATCAGCCTGCCCTCCATGCCTGTCGTGCACCCCTTCCGTCATTCCTGGAGACGAAGGTCCCTTCTGGAGCGGAGCCAGCACTACAGCAAGCATTCCAACAAGACTCTGTGCTTCAGCGACAGTTCAATCAAGGAGGAATAGACAGTCTCAGCGTCGCAATAGTTTCGTCCGAGGGTTCTCTCTACGAAGGATTTTTGGGAAAACGCCGAGTCAATGAATCCGATGCCGCCGTTGAAGTTCTCTATCATCAGAAACCTCACAACACCCGCGCATACGCATACATAGTCCTCGATTCTACAACCCTCTGGCCCTATCTGTCCAGTATGCCACCATCCACTCGGGCAAGCGAGCCTGCAGGTACAACTCGAGGTTCAAATACGCGCATGTATCGGGAAGCATTACGAAGGGTGGACAGTCTGCGGCGACGCGACGTGCGGGCACCGGACGCGTTCGATGGGCGTGTATGGATGGCGTTGCGTGCGACCGAATTGCCGCGGAACCACTTAATTCGAGTACTCGGACGCCGAGCTGCACAACCAGCCGCGGTTCTTTGATATGCTGTTTGATTGGGCCAAGGCCGAGAAGGCGGCGACCACTGCAAATCGCGGAACGCGTTGTTTTCTTTTGATGGGCTCGGACTGACGGGATAATCTGTAAAGGAAGTTCACGCTCTCGGAGGAAATAACGTGGTCTTATAGTGGAGATGAGGGGTACGGTCGACAAGTATATTGACAAGTGTGGTCGACGCTGGGTTGATCTCAGCCTTGTTTTCGGCGATGAAAAGGTGAACAGCTCTTGGAATGCTTTCGTTACGCATCGAAACGTTGTATACCAACTCACTTCTCTTTTGCTGAACGATGTGGGTTGTAGTTAGCTCAGACCGATTCGAAGCCTGTATGGACTCGCTATCGAGTGCACTGATGTTACCCACCTTGCGTCAATCTGACGCAGATACGTAGATATGTATGTAGTCAGAACAAGTCCATCTACTACCGCCGCAAAAGGGGGTTCAGGAAGCGATAAGAAATCTCATCGAGACGAGGTAAGCGGTAGGCGACGATGGCAGCGCTGAAACAACTGGGAGAACCTCCCTCGATTGGTTGAAGTCTGAGAACTTTGGGAGGGATTTCAAACGAGGGTAATGCTCACTCTGGGAAAAGAGTTGCACGCTACTGCAGGCTGTCGATTTGAACAAAATGCCGAACACAATCGGAACTCACGGGAATAGTAACCATACTCTCCATGCTCCTCGAGGATACCGCCAAGGGGTTTGTACAGCTCTAAAATGCGTTCCCAATCTCCGAGGATGTAGCTTGCACCAGCGTCCGTCGAGAACAAGTGGATACGTTTTGCGAGGTATGGATCAGTGTATGAGGAATCGCGAAGGATGCGTCGTCGGTTCTGAATCATTGCGGGCTCCGCGTTCAACACCAATAAATTCAGCAAGTCACACCGCAGTCTGAGGATTGGTCACTGGCAGTGACCTTCTGAAGTTGCCACCTGTCGATTACACATTTGAATAACCACAGCATCGCTTTCTTGATCTGTCTGATTGCTAATGCACTAGCTCGACGTTGTCTAATCCAACCGAGAACCGCCTCGACGCCCCATCAACGGAGGTGGATTCAGAGTGAACCGGACAGGTGTCCGTGGTGAAAGCAACAACAACTGCAACAGAGTGTTATGCCAACGACACGGAATAAGCAATCGTGTTGCGCACGGTCCCATCGAAGCTCCCGCGAACAACTTGAAGCAGACAAACCTAGCAGTTTCGAGATGAGAAAGTGTGTCACACTGTGTGTGACGGAAATCCGACAAAATCATTGACTTTATTTTGGCAAGGTTTCAAGTGTCAGCGAGCTTATGTAGTTGTTCCTGAACCCTTTAGTAGGGGTCCAGCCTGCCTCAAGGGTGGAGAACTTGGCTGCGACGAATACCATCGTCTCGGTTTCCCGCGGCGTGGGTAGCTTGTGGCGTGGTTTGCTGTGCGCGTCATTCAAGTTCAAGCGTTATCGAAAACGTTGCGTACTTTGCTAAGCTATTCTGCTCAAAGTCGTCTTCCGTCTAGACGACAAGGTAAGTGGGTCCAGGTGTGCTCGCAGGGCCTAGACTCCGCAGGCGTTCGCATCACGACTCCCTCGACACCGCCCGTACGCGGAGGCGCACACAAACCGAAGAGAGGCATCTCGCTCGACCGATTCCCGACGTTGCCACCCGCGCGCAGATCGTCGCCTTCTTTGATCGAAACCCATGGCTCGCTGAACAGATTCCGGGCGGGGTGGTCGAGTTCGTACAGAGGATCCCGTCCTTGCTTTACCTTACTTGTTTGCTTGCACCCCGTTGATCCACACTGTAGTTCTTGTAGGTATGATTTTATTGTACAGGGTCTTTGTACATTTGTAGGATACGATACATTGAATTTATGTGGATTCGTATCCATCCAATTACAAATGTCTTATGTGCAGGCATGTACGTCCTCTGCTGAAGCACTAGCCAATGGGAAAGCGTGGGAAACCTTCCGAAAACTTGGGAGACTTGCAAAACAAATGAAAAACATGATATTGTAGCTTCCACAACACTTTGATTGCAATTATAAATAGTGGATCATGTTTAGATACTGTGATAGAAAATATCTACATCATGTGCCTAGCTCATTTATTCAAAATTGTGACGATGCATGAAATGCAAACACATCTCTGTTGCACGTGCGTAGCAAGCAATGAACACCAATGCACCTTTTCACAACCCGAACGTATCACTGAAGTATCCCACTAGGCACATGGTGTAAATAGTTTCTAGGACATTGTAGACACATAGTCTGCTATTTATAATAACATTTCAAGTGTTGTACAAGCTACAATCTCATGTTTTCACAAAGTCTCGGCTACTCCTAAATGATAGGAGATTTACCGGCGCACTTTCCAAACCATATTTGGAATTATTAATGATATCATGCACCTTCTTTCCTGCGTGACCGGGACCATAGTATGTACAGCGACTCCATGATTAAATTTCAAACACGGACGACTACTCGGTGAGACTCGGACACGACGACCACGACGCAACATTGTGACGCGATGGGGCACTGGCCCACACCTCGTCTTCACCCCCTCCCTCGCACAACCACCCACACGTTGACATGACGACGATTCGTGCCACAACACCGTAACAGCACGGCAACGACCGACACCACCGCAACGCGACGACTGGCGCGACGGCATGCCACGACGTGACGTCGACGACACAATGACGAGACGAGGCCGACGACGGTGAGTACAGCTCGCCCTCATGCTCGAGACCTCGACCCTCACAATCCTCACCGTCCCTACTCCCTCCCATGTGTTCACACATCGATGCGACGTGGCACCGCGCACCGCAACGACGACGACACTGACACGGCAACGTCGACAATGAGGACAACGACAACGCGTCAATGACGAAATGACGACAAAGATGATGGGGAGAACGACGGCACGACAACGACAACATCGACGACGCGATGTCCTTGACTCGGCACGGCGAACATGGCTAGGGAACAGCACGGTATCGTCTCGCCGTCGCCCCCGTCTCCCCCTGCGCCTGTCGTCCTCGTGTGCAAGCACGCGCGCAAATGCATGGTGCGTTTGCGTCGGCGTTTGCATACGAGGTCGTCTCCGTCACGTCCGCGTTCTGCTCGTCGTCGCGTCCACGTCCGTCGCATCCGTCGTCCCATCCACGTCCCATGTCCTCGTCCTTATCATTCCCATCACCTCCTCGTCCGGTCGCCCTCGCCCTCAGGCTCGTCGTCATTCCCGTCTCGTTCCCTCGTCCTCGTTGCGTCCCATTTATTCCTGGACCCGTCAGATTATATCCTAGGGATTAGGGTTAGAATTTATTGCGCATAGATTGGCCAGTGCACAGCCATAGCACATCCCTCAACACTGTCAAATTGCCTGTCAGCCTCTATCATGCGCCGCGAAGGAGAGAAGCTGTTCGTGGAGTGATATATCAATACGGTAGATTCAATATACAACAAATACCAGCACGGTTGATGTATCACACAATGAGCAGGTGTGATATATCAAGAGTCCCCAGTGTATATCTGAGATTCAATATACAACGAATACCAGCATGGTTGATGTATCACACAACAAGCGGGTGTGATATAAACGAGCGAGTAATATATCAATCACGACCCCCTGGATCAGTGAGTCAACTTGAAATGCACATACCAGCATGATTGATGTATCACATAATGAGCGGGTGTGATATACTATGAGTCCCTGTATATCTGGCAGCAACAACAAGCATGAGGAATGTATCACTTACAATGAGCACGGTTGATGTATCACACAATGAGCAGGTGTAATATATCAAGAGTCCCTGGGCAAGGTATCATTCATGTATGAGGCATGAAATGATGTATCATTAATGTATCATTAGTGTATCAGATGGAGGATCCCCAGATGGAGGATCCCCCAGAAATCGACTAGCATGAAAATTATAACACACAGTTGTGCTAACTACCATACTAGTCATATATCAGAACTACCACATCGGCTCGGACTTCACTCTTTCCCCACGCTGGCACTGGACTCGACCACTCAACCTGCGTACGAATACCGAGGAACCGATCTACACGGGAGCGCTTGAGCCAGAGGCGCAGAACCCGTGGTCCAAGAACCGGACCAACTTCTCGAACATCTCTAACCCTTTCCCTGTTCCCTATCATCCCAATTTTCTGAGCCCGACCTTCCAGACCCCATCGGACGCTCCTCCGTTCTGGAGCGTCGAGACACTGGAGACAGAGATTGCGATAAACAGTGAGCAAACGATCACCAAACGCCGTCGCATGAGCACACGGCGTCCGAGCCCCTATCGTTAGCAGACGCGTTTTCCTCCCATGCTGACTCGTAGCTATTCCTCCGCCAAGTCTTATTCTCGCCGCTCTTTGACGTATTTTCGTAGTACAGCGTCTTCCGTAGTTCTGGCACCCTCCCCGCCGAACGGTCCCCTCAGCTGTCACTTTGCCTCCCACGCTTCCGCTCCATCCCTGAAGGCCTGATGGGCCCGATGCTTCCGCAGGACCAAGATAAGTTCATCGCCACTTACCTCCACCCTCCAATGTTACTTCCTGTGGAGGACTCGAAAATTCAACACCAACACCTGCAGCAGGGTCAGTAAGATCATAATGCATCTGCGCAGAACGATTTTTACGAGTCTGCCATGCAAACCTTCCATGTAATGGACATGGCCCACCATTTCCGTGTACTCCTTCAATCTGATTTCTACAGGGCTGTGCCGTCCTCTCCCTCGTACCTCTCTTTCATACCTTTTCATACTAACAAGCTTCATTGCTGGTCACGTCGCATTCTTTCTCTCCCTCCCCTTCCCCTTTCCCTTCATGTTTTCTTCGTTTTCTTCCTCTTTCACACTGCCATATATATTTGGTTGCAGCTACCTCGAGGATGGGGTCTAGTGTTGTCCCTGTATTATACGTTCGTTCCGTTGGGTTATCTCTCAGGGAAAGCGGGCTTCTTTTCCGCCGTGCACATAATGTGCAATCAGTATGCATATGCGTGATTCATTTTCTCCGCTATCGGTTTGCTAATACCGGCTCGGCCGCAGTGGCTTCGAAGAATGGTGTGATGAGAGCCAAATAGTATCTTCACTGAAACCTAACCGCAGCGACTCGGAATTTGCACGATCGTGTACGATCGAGACGCCGAGTTGGTGTTGATATACGTGCATGGCAAGTCACTATGTATTCGTCGTGACCTACGCAGTGTGGTGATCCGTCATTCTCTCGTTTCGTTCTGACTATTCCCGACTCGTCAGCATCCTATCAGTTGCGCGAGATGGCGTCTAAATAAACAGTCTACCATCACACAGAGAATTTTTCATCGATCCATAATTCTGATTCATTGAGTGTCGTATGTCGTAAACGTAAACGTAGCTAAACCCGCGTGGGCCTTTTTTAGTATCCCAGTATTGTCTGACCTTGTCATTCCCACGAATTAATGGACTGTAATCCCGTCCTGACGGTCCAGGAATATAATGGAACAAAACACGAGGTCGGAGGGTAAGTGCTCATGAACCGTCGCACGAAACGTTCGCAATTTCGCATTGACATGCATATACTATCACTTACCAAGGACTGAGCTGCCCCAGTGAGTGTTGGCCGTCACAAATTGTCACATGAAGTAATGCGTTGTCATACTGTACAATTTGTGTCTCCGCTCACGACAGGGACACACGAACGAATCAATTAATCAACGTCCGTAGAGGCTAGAGCCATACTCGGCTGCGGCAGTACTCGGCATGGCCGTCACGGCCCATTGTCACATCATTTTTTCATTTTTTTTTGGACGAGCGATATTATTAAGCAGCAACTGGCTAGCCTAGTCCTACTCAATACGCTAAGGCGGCAGTCTAGACTACCGGTCCGAGGGAAAATGCACTGACGCACTCCCCGTGGTGTGTGGGGGTGTGGGGTATTGACTGGATTGATGCCATTCAACTTCGCGTGGCTTCAGAACGTGTCTTAGATGAGGCAGGATTGAGGGGAACAAACTGGTTGTTGTTAGAGAAGTAGTGGTCGTTTTCACAAACCGGCCAACTACTCACTCAGTCACTCAGTCACTCAGTCAGTGGGGCAGCTCAGTCCTTGATAAGTGATAGTAGTAGTCGAGATTTGAACAGTTTATTATGTTGGTCGCTGACTTCGAAAAGTGTTGACCTTCGATGAAACTACTACAGTCGCTGCTTCAGAGGTATTCGCACGTTCCGATGGAGCCCCCCGTCCCACGCACACTGGCCTCGCCGACCTCACCAGCACCTCCTTTGTCGAGTCCACCCAATGTCCCACTGTCCCCACCCCTGTCGAAGATACCATCATCCAGTTCCCGTCGTACCGTCAAGGATTTCGACCAGTTGTCACGATCAGCAACTCCGCCAGGCAGTTCCCCATCGCCAAAGCCGAAGGAGCTGCCTGTCATATGTGGGTCTCCATCAACTATGATGAAACGTCGTCTGCTTGAAGCAGGGGACGAAGATGTTTCGCATTGCAAAAGGGCTAGACCCCTACTTACATCGGTGAGTATGTTTCATTCTTCATTGTAACTTCCATTGAACAAGGTTGTATGTAGGCATCGATGAGGAGGAGGCCAGACGTCGAAGATTTACGTGCGCGGCGGGTGCTAGAGCTCGCACGAGCAACTCGTGCTACTTTCGCGGCGTTCGTCAAGTATCAGGAACTTCGCAAGAAAGAACTTCAGATCATCCAGGAGATGGCTGGAGACGATTTTGAGGAAGCGGAAGAATTCTTGGAGGAGGCTGAGTTGCAAGCAGGTCACGTTAAAAGTTCTGTAAAGAATGGAGTGGTATTCGACAGAGACCATATTGATCAATGTAGTGATGCTGATTCCTCGGATGGTAGAGGTAGTAGTCTGCGCCATTGCAGATTGGTTCCTTCCCCCTCCACTGATACTTCGTCTAATTTATGATTCTTATGCTTATACCTGTTGTGAATATGTGTCATATGTAGTTTTCGTATGTAACACAATTATGAGGCCTAAAATCGAATGTTGTCGAGGCACTGAGCGCTTGTGATTGTGGTATTCCCATGTCACGCGTCACGCGTGACCGGTTCGACTGGAAGATCGATCAGATCCCCTTGGGACCTCATAGGCCCCACTTCTCGCGAGCTCCATTGCCTCGAGTTACCCCTTGATCACCACCTTTTTCATCTCGTTCAGCCTGGCCTCACTTCTCGCGAGCTCCGTTGCCTCGAGTTACTGAGAATCACTACGATCATTTCGCTCAACGCCGAAGGCGCGTCCAACATGCGTCAACATGTCGGTAACGTACGTCTTGCCCTTCTTAATTTCCCGCCACACTCAGAACTAAATATGCCTAGGCATGGAGAAGACGGGCCTCTTCTGCAACACAATGCCCCCGTCTCGCCGTGGAACCAGCCGTGCCAAAGGATGTACCCAAACGCAGGCTGGTGTGTCCGAGCCCTTGCCTCAATTCCCTCCTGTTATGGGTGTTCAGTACGCACACCCCGTCGGCATTTCATATTTTCCTACTACGGTCTCACCTGAGGGTGAGGGCGGTGTCGTCGCGGACCCTCCGACAGCTGGTACAGATGATCAGCTCCGCGCTGCTGCCTCTATGGACTATGTGAGTGCACAGGTACGTTAGTATAGAATCTGCCACCATAGGGCGGCACAGAACTGACGTGCTGCCAACACAAGTACCAGCAACGCGGGGGATTTAACGTCTCGTCTCAAGACCGACTTCGTTTACTCGCCGGTTCTACTATCTATCCGCAGTCACATCCGCAACCACTCCTCATGAGTGCGAGTCCGTACACACAGAGCACGTCAAGTCTATCTCAAACAAGCTTCGCCACCGAACATTCCCCAGGCGGTCAGTTATCCCGAGAGCGCACACCAGACCTTTCAATCAAGAAGATAGATCAGAAATCGCAAGAGATCGTAGCGTATACTCGCATTCTGGTCGTAAACGACATGCTCACGGAGGTCGGGTGGTTGTGCGGAGAACCGTTACAATTCAACATCAAAGAGAATTTTCATTCGGCTTGCCAGCAGTTGCAGAGCAGTAAGTGTCGTACGTTCCAATCATGATCCACCGATTCGTTAACATCATCGCGCAGCTGTCGTATACAGTAAATCAATTGAAAAAATGGTAGGTTGATATATTTACTACGTTCATCGGTTTACGATATCTATATAGATCGGGAGGACACTCAATCAGCTGCGCACTAACATCGTCAAGGCCGCGGAGTCTTTCGTTCCAGAATATCTAACGTGTCCTGTTCCTGAAGTCAACGCGGACCAAGATGCGCTGGCAGAGTGGAAAAAGCGCCGCGCCGATGAAATTGACAAACAGAGCGACGTGCAGAAATTTTTCCTTCACGAGCGGGACTCCAACGTGCGTATCTATCGAGCGGACCGATTCTATGCTGATTTTATACCGCAGGGCAACGTTACTCGGTTATTTGCTAACGATATCTTTGAACGATTCCACCGTAGCTTTTGGTACACAAACTCTGCGTCGCCAATCGTACAGTCCAAGGCGGTGTATGAGACTACACCAATCCCGATGCTGGCGCTGTCAGCCGCAGCGGTAAGTGATCGAAAATTTCTTTGTATAGTATCGTCTACTTAAAGCACCCAGCTCGTCTGCGCGTTGCGCCGTAAAGTGGCCGGTCCGCAGACCGCCACAATCAAGTTCGAGGGCGTGGAATATAGTCCACTATCTTTTTGTTTCATGAACGGCATGTCAAGGCTCCTCGAGAACAAGACGATGGGGGAAGAATTTTCGAACCGCCTTGTCTCGCTTCATGAAGACGGAATGTTAGTGATGACAAAATGGGATCAATCATTGAACTAACAAGTAGACAGGGCAATGTTGGCGGCAAATCCGAAGAAAAAGACCTCACGAAAACTACCTTCGCCGGTTGACATTCCGGATTGTTTGCCAGCGCAGGCGACGGCCACATCATCCTCTACTCAAGACGTCCAGTTGTTCCCGTTCAATATCCCCTCCGAGGCGCACTCTCACTTCAGTCCTGGGGCAGCCGGTCCTTCCACGCCTGCTAAGGACAATATCTACGCTTATGACTTTTCTCAATTTACTACGAACGATGACTTCACTTTGTAACGCTTTGTCCTTGCTTACGAATACTATTTATATGTGACTGTGGCCTTCATGGAACATGCCTATTCGACGTTGTACACATGCTTGCGCTCGAGTTCCCGAGCGCGCGACACTTTGTCTGATACTAATACCATGTCTTACTAGTTGATCCGCCAGTAAGAACATCAACGTACGACGAGGATGCGTCGGTGAAACGGTGAAACGGTGAAGACGATGGAGACAGACGACTCAGGGTGCGTCCCCATCCCTCTCTCTTCTCTCTCTCTTTCTCTCTCTCTCTCTCGTTTACCTCTCTCTCTCGCTGCCTCACTCTCTCCCTCTCCCTCACCCTAGTAGTACGCCAGAACCCTTCCACGGCGACAACGACGACGGCACAGGGGACGGGGACGGGATGGCGATGGCGATGGCGATGGCGATGAGACGAGACGGCGCGACAACGCCAGACCCCCGCAGGTGACGGAGACAGGCGGACGGTGGCTACACGGTGCGTCCCCACCTCTCTCTCTTCTCCCTCTCTCTCTCCGTGCCTCTCTCCCTCACTCACACCCTGCGCCAGACCCCATCCACGGTGGCAGGGTGGCAACAACTTCAACAACGACGACGCGACATCCGTCAACGC